>JAVSBS010006280.1:5337-39324 GCA_033124195.1 Coracias cyanogaster | reverse complement strand
CGTTAGCTCTACTTATCAACTAACAGAGAAGGTGCTGTGCTCTGCTACGGCAGGCCAAAGGACGACCCAAAATTGGTACCGACCGGCGCTTGAAGGCTTAAGAGAGGGAAAGGTATCATGCACAATTTTATTAACTAATCTTTTAAATCAAATTTTCAGAGGTCTGTGCTGAGATGTGGCGGGTACGCTTTCCCCATACAGAAAGGCATCGTGAATACGTGCTTAGTTTCAAGATAAAAAGTAGTTCCAAGTTAGAGAGAAACGCCATGACTTTATGGCTTTGCAAACTCAGGTCTTTCCTCAGTTGTCCTGAAGCCTTAATGCTGAACTGGGTTCGAGAAATAGTTTATTTGATTGAAAAAATGCGGTTTTGCAGTGTTCTCCTTTTAATAGAATAATTTCTTCAAAGAAAGCCTCTTGATTTTTCGTTGTTAAAAAACTCTGTTTCAAAATCTACCTACATTTTAAAACATCAACGGTCAAAAGAAAGGTTAACTCGGAGAAAAAGAATGGATTTTTTTCTGACTCCCATCTCTATTTTCTATCTCACTATAGGATCCAAAGGCATTTGCTTCAGTTTGACCCAAGTCATAATAATAACACAAAAAATTAGTTCAGCCATTGAGCTGAAAAATCAAATTTTCATACAACTTTACATGCAAAAAACATTTCTCCTGCTACAGTTCATGAAAGCTGATGATCGCTGCATCTATTACCTAAGGGTAAATTCTTTCCAATCTGAACTTGGCAGAAGGCAAATCAGGAGCCAGCAGCAGCCTGGCCGGTGGGAAGGGCAGAGGAGGGTGTTTGCTGTCCACTGGCTTCCCAAGTTACTGGGCCAAGCACCAAACCTCTTTGCTTGTGCTGCAGCTGGGTCATCATCCTTTGGAATGTGATGGCAGCAGAAATTCTGCTTGGGAACAGGCCTCTTGAAGTCACATCCAAATTTTGCTTCTAAGGCCATCTTTATTTTCTGTAGGCCACCTCCATGACAAAGCACCCCCACCAGCACGTGCATTAACTCTGAGAGTTCTCTACCACAACCAAGCCGGAATAACGAAGCGAAAAACTATCAAAACTCTGAATTTCAGCAATAATACAGGTAATGCAAATTGTGGTAACACCAGGACCGTCCTGTCTCTTGCCCGTGTCTCTAATCACCTGAAACCTGCTCTCTCTCCCACCAAAATCAACCTGCCTCTGACGTGCCTTGGTGTACCCCACCTCATCTTCTCATTTTGCCTAAATTATCCGAGGATGTAAGATTACTTGAGACTTAGTTTGAAGCTTCTAGATTTTGAAAGTTGCATGAGTTGTCCAAGACTCAGATGATACATAAGAAAATACGACACGCTGAGGCTGCACGTGCAGCGATTTCTCACACAAAACAGCCCTTCATTGCAATTATTGAATCGCGGAACCATTTAGGCTGGAAAAGACCTCTAAGATCATTCAGGCCAACCATAATTAGAGCAGCAAAAGCTGCCCCATCCTGTCGAGGCACCAACCCTTCTCTTACAGTGGAGCAGCATCTTAGAACACGTGGAGCAGCTCTCAGAATTTCACAAATCTAGATTCTTCTGCGAGAGCTTGATCCGTATCGCAGTATTTTGGAGACTAAACTACAACGCAAACAAAGCAAAGCAAGGTGATGAAGACAGCGCATGGGTAAGGACCACAAAAGCTCGCCAGACATACAAAGGGAGGGTTTGAGGTGCAGCAAGTGCAGCAGCGTGCCCACCCTCATACAGGTGATGCAGCAGCAAAGCCAAGAATCACAGCCTGGAGCTCTCCCAAGCTTTCCCTCACTGTCCAGCCCCTGTCTCATCAACAGCTTCTTCGCCGGAACACGCGAGTCTGCGGCCAAAGCCTGTTACGTCACCAGAGCACGAAAAAACCTGACCCTTTCAGTTCCCCAGCCTTCTGCAGCCCAATTTATGTCCAATTTGCAGACTTTCAACATCGCAGCCTCACAGTTCATAAAATCAAACTCAGCCAGGGCTAAGTCTCTGGGTAATGGATTTAGGATCACTCGAGGTGTTACCGGCAGTTCATGATGGGTAACTTTCTTGTTAACTAAAGTCCCTTTTGCTAAATGAGTTCCAGGTTTAACTCCCCCCCAGCCTTCACTCTCTCTCTTCTTTTTTATTTTTTTTTTCTACCTTTTTGGCAGCACTGTTCTGGATGGTAAGGGAGGGGGAGAGGAGGTGGCACAGGACTTTTTATTAGCCTGCGCGTGGAGGGCTTTTCATTGCGAGGGCTACGGGGAGCAGAGACAGAGGGAGAGAGGAGGGGAGGGGGGAAAGGTGGGATAAGTTAGTCTTTGTGTAAGGGGAAGGTGCTGAAAGGAAGGCTGTGTGCTGGGGCCCGGGGATCAGCCCTCTGGCTCCGCTTGTCTACACAGGGACTGCGGAGACAGCCGCCTGCGTAGACCCGGTGCTTTTCGGTTTCCGCAGGTAACTGCAAGCACTGCGGGGAACACGGCCAAGGAGAGAAAACCACAGATTGCACATGGGGAGGAAAAGGCAGCCCCTCCCGGGCACTGCTGGGCTCCTTGGGGCTGCCAGCGCTGCCAACAACCCCGTCTTCGGAGCCGGGAAAGGGATGGCTCCTGTCAGCCATCAGCCACTGAAGAGAGCTTCCAGATAGACCTTCTGTGTACATGCCTCCCTTTAATGGTGGACCTTCCAGCTGAGAAGCCACGCTATTTCTCTGGCAGAGATTAACTGCTGATTGTGTTGCAGGAAAGGATGCATCATGTCCAAGTGTTGCCAAGCTTGGGGACAACCCTCCCAGCACTCAAAGCAAGCAGTTGAGGGTATTTCTGTTGCTTTAAATTGTCCGCTCATCTAACTGGTTTGTAGGCTTTGAGTAAACGTTATCAAAAAGCTGGTAGCATATTTGCTTTTCCTCCCTTCTCTCCTGTCTTGTTCCCTCCTCAACCAAGAGAAGGGTGATGCTGCACCACGTGTGCTCCTGTGCTCCCCGTTCCCCACCCAGAGTCATCCAAAACCTGTCAAGATGAATGGAGGGAATTCTGTCTGAGTCTCAGTGAACGTTGCACCAGGGCTGTGTACAAGCGTACGGATGAATGCACGCCGGTGGGCTGGAACTTCTTTGGGGCAGAAATAGTAAAACATGTAGTAGATTAGGCCAATAACAAATTGTTGGCTCTTCCCATGGGGTGAATGGCAAAGGGAAGGCTGCTTTCACCACCGCCTGGTCCTCTTAAGCTATGGCGAGGGAGAATAAGGTGGCCCTTATGTGGCCAGGACACAGTCTGGGGTGGTCCAATGGTCTGAGGTGGCTGTCTATGGACATGGGGAAGGACAAAATACGCCATCCAGCAGCAGATGCGCTAGCTCCCAATTCCTTACCTCTCTTCCCAGGGACAGACCCACCACCCCAGACAACTGGGAGCTCAGCAGGACTCACGCTGGGCTCTCTGCACACCTCCATCCACCATCACCCTTTTTTCTTCCTTTTTTCTAGTTCCTCAGAGTTTTAAAGGCTTCATGACATGTTTCCAGCACCCACAGGAGCAGAGTCAGGGACCAGATGCTGCAGGTGGAGCAGAGGAACCAGGGCTGCACCGATGGACCCAGGCACAGGAGGACGGGGCTGTCACACCATAAACCAGCACACAGCGTTTGGGTCGGGCTCTCGTACGATGGAAATCAGTGCTAGTCCTGTGCATTGCTCCTAAGGGTATTTCCATGTGATTTCAGTCAAGCACATCTGACAAAAAAGCTTTTATACACAGAGGCAGGAAGAGAGCACATTAAAGCAGCTCTTCATGACAGACTGGCCTTCCTACTCATTTATTATCATCTGTTCTCAGATGATTTCTTATCCTTCTTTTTCTCCTTGTCTTTGATTTCTATTTTCTTTTGCTTCCACACAATCCACTTCTCCCCCTCGGACAGCATTTCTGACAAAAATAAAAAATGTGGCCGTTGTGTTTTGTTTTGTTTCTAACCAAAGCAACCACTTTGTCATTGCTCTTCAGATGACTACTGCTTTCAAACATTTACCTTCCCAGTGTTTTCTTTTGTTGAAAAAAATCATCACCCCAGGAGCTCTGTGCCTCCTGACACCCACCGTCCCGTAGACTGGCCCAGAGGACAAGGCTTGGCTCCTTCCAAAGCCTCCTCCCCAAGGCAGAATAGCTCAAAACTAACAAAGACAGTCAAAACAAAGTGTTTCTCAATGGGAAAATACTGTTTAACCACGATCCAACCTATTTGCAGGAGTTCTGTTTGCTGCAAGGTTCCTCATTCAAAGTACGTCTGAGGCGAAGCAATATTTCAAAAGTGTCAAAATGCCCCATTTCATTATCTTAATATTAAAAAAAAAAAAAGGTTTTATTTTCTGGTCTAAAGTAGCATTTTGGTTTGAATCTGAACAGTATCATTGAGTGAAAGGGCCCCCAAAAGATCATCACAAGCATGGGCCCGGTGGTGTAAGGTGCTGCACAGAGTTTTCAGCTAAGTTTAGCACACCCTACGACTCCGCTAATGGGTGTATTTTACATTCTGGCTGCAATAAAATTAGCCCAGTAGTGATTTATTATTGATATCGAATAAAAATCCACTTGATAATCTAGATTCTTTACCTCCAGGAGAATATTTTCTTTCCTTTTTTGCAGATGCCAGCCAACGTTTTATAATCATGGTCTATGAGAAGCCCGAAACTATAAATGGAACATTATAGTAATTCAAGTGGAGAACTCTCTTCCACTCCATTTCATCGCTATTTGTTTTGAGTAACTTATATTGTCATCTGAGCCTTTTTTCCTCTTGGAAGGGTGCAGCTCCGCTCATTGTGGTTGTGCCAGCTGCCTGCCTTAGCTCACTGAGCGCACTCCCTGTAGCCCAGCCGGGTATTGTCTTTCAAACTAAACAAATAATTTTATTTAAAAAAACGAGAAAGAAGAAGAAAACGTCAGCCTGCCAGCCCAGCTCCCTGTAGCTCTGTTTTCTCTGGCTTTTGCGACAAACGTGGCGGTGGTTACGTGCTCTGTGCGCGCAACTGCCTGAGCGCTCTCCGGCGATAACAAGGGACGACGACTTACTAAAAAGCAACATTTTTCTAAATGAAGTGGGTTTTTTTGTTTGTTTTTTTTTTAAACCAACTCATGAATATTAATTTCAATCTGCCTTATCACTGGGGAACCACGATAAACGGGCTTCTGCTAACTACTTTGCAAAGGTGGCTTAATTGGAACTGTTCTGGTGAAGAAGGTAGAAATTCCCGGAGCGGGTCAGAACAACACCCACCTTCCTGGTGTCAGGTCTTGGCAGAGAGCAGCAGTCCAGGAGAAGGCAGAGGATGCCAGAGAGAAAGCAGGTACAGAGACCACGGCAACAAGATCATCCAGATCCTTCCAAGTCAGAGACATACTGCAGACGACAAGGAGTTTAAATCCTTGAATGCAAATCTATGTAAGAGTGTATGCGGATGCGTTCAGAGATTGCTCACAAGAACAAAAATGATACTGATCGTTGATTGTTGGTTCTGGTGTTACCACTTCATACTTGATGGCAGTGAAATTCCAAGCACATAAAGCTAGTCTCCAACTTCAGATCAAGTTGCAATTTTGACTCTTTCTCACTTTTCAAAACTGCAAATCACTAATTCGAGCCTGGACAGAGACCTTCTGAATGCCAAAGCAATATTAAAATAAAAACATAGTTTCATGTTATGCAGGTCTCAGTATCCATTGATTAAGGTCTGATCTTTCAAAAAAAACAACACGTTATGGTTACGCACTTTAAATGTTAACTACTGTTAACTGGTAGGCACGCTGGCTGCTTTTTAAATGACTTAATTGCTTTTCAAAACATTTGTGGCGAGAAGGAAACTCCAAACGTATGGGACAAAGTTCTATTCATATTGATAGCAGGCAGCACCGTCACAGAGCACTGTACAACGCGGGGCAGCGTGGACCAGGGATGTACTAAAGGATTACACGTGGTGGAGCTTTAATCCTGCACCCGTCCTTGCTGCTTCACCCTCATCCTGCCCTTTCTGTTTCTTGGTTTCTCCAACTCTAAAGCACGGATGATAAAACTGACAAAGCAGCTTAATAACTTCAAAGCAGAGAGTTGTGCTTTTTTCAGACTGTCCAGGGATTTTCAGTTGTGTGTTCTTGTTCACGCAGTGAACGTTTTACCTGATGAGATGGTGTCTGTAATTGATAGTAGAAAATAACATACAATTTCCACGTCCTTATTGCAAACAGAGCAGGTCTAAGTTCTGAAGATCTAGTGAAGGATCAGGAACTGCATTAATTTTCACTGCATATCTGAATATAATATTTAGAGATGGGAATGTGTAAGGGGTTTGATTCTGTGTAAGTGTATTTCAGAGAATATAAATCTTTCAATTAAAGGTCTTTGACCTGACAACATGCCTGCTGTAATTTAAGATGTAAGCCCATCTAGAAGTAGCATGGGCACCAAACTAAAAATAGAAAAATACATTCTTCATAGTACAATGGGGCAAAACTTCATTTCTTTTAACTTCTATAAGCAGTATTCCGAGTAATGTGGAAGGCTGTGTGTGTGTAGGTCAGGAACTAAAGCAGCTGCCCATCCATCAGTGGGGTTTGTAAGGGATGGAGCCCACCCAACCTGGCTGGCACCAGAGGCTGGGGGCTGTAGGAGCGGCCGCTCAACTGCTGACCCCACTAGAAATATTCTCCCTCTGTAGCTCAGACACTACTGCAACATTTGCTTTTCTCTATTTTTTGTTTTATGATATTCGTGTAGTCACACTTGCCAGGTATCCCATCACACTTTCCATTCTCTTCAAAGGAAGAAGGAAGGAGAAGTGATGCTACTTGTAAACCGTGTTTCCACCTTTCTTGGTTTGTGTCCCTTTATTTTAGCACACCAGTAAAACTCCACCACATAACCGACTTTTTAATTTAGAACAGCCGACGAATGCAGCCTAATAATAGCTTCACAACAAATAACTTCAGAAAGGACAGCCTGTCCTGATATTAAACAATTTAAAATATCTCCTTTCCCTCTCACTATAAAGAGAAAAGCAACCAAAACCAAAGGGAAGGTGTGCCACGACCACTAGCAACAAGCCAAAATTTCCACACGCAGCCTCCCAGGATTCGGCTGGAGTACAAGTAAAATACAAAGTGTCCAAGCTTTTGTTTTATAAGGCAAAGAAGCTAAATAAAGTCTTACAAAACCAAAACCATCTCACAGCTCTTCTGAATTTGAATGCCAAAGGGGAGGTCACCTGCAGCCACCTCAAAAACCAGGCATTTTTTCTACGCTGGTGCTGAAGAAATGCTGATGGGTAAAGGATGGGCTGGATCACTTTAGAGCTGCTTTTCCCTGTCTTCTCTGAATATAAGGGTACCTGGGTGTCAAATGGGGACAATGGGTGCAATTGCTCTTGCACCTTGTCCCAGTGAAAGGTCAGAAATGATACACGCTGTAGCTCAAACCTCCATTTCCAGCTCTCTTGCAAACCTAGCATTAAGACGGAGAGAAAGAATGGACGCAACCAGCAAATAATTACTTAGCAAAAAATACCTTTGGGTGTAATGAAGTTCCTTTGGTTTGGAACTTTTTAGTGTTCAAAGAGGTTTGCATTAAAATTGCAAGAGATTTCACAGAGTGGTTTGGATTGGAAGGGACCTTAAAGATCACCTAGTTCCAATGTCCCTGTCATGGACACCTCCCACTAGGACCAGGTTGCTCAGAGCCCCATCCACATGGAGCATCCACAACCTCCCTGGGCAACCTGTGCCAGTGCTTCACCACCCTCAGCGTGAAGAAATTTCCAGTGAAACCTTTTCCATAGCATAAATTCTTTTATCTTTTGGAGAAAAAAAATTGTTTTCATACTCCTAAATTGTTGTTTTTCTCCTTCAACAGTATTTGAACTATTTATCTACACATGAGTTGGTCCGAGAGGTCACAACTTGTGCGACTTTGGGCCAAATCCAGTGTGCTTAAAGGAAGAGACCATAGAATCATAGAATCATCATGGTTGGAAAGGAGCACCAGGATCATCAAGTCCAACCTTCATCCTAACATCTCTCCAGCCACTAGACCATCGCCTCAAGTGCTACATCTACTTGTTTTTTGAACACCTCCAGGGATGGTGACTCCAGCACCTCCCTGGGCAGCCTGTTCCAGTGCCCAGTCACTCTCTCAGTAAAGAATTTCTTCCTAATACCTCATTGAAACCTCCCCTGATGCAACTTGAGGCCATTTCCTCTCGTTCTATCATTAGTAACTGGGGAGAAGAGACCAACCCCAGCCATCGGAAATCTCTGGAAGATCCTGCAAAATTGGGGGACATTTGGGGCATGTCCCTTTCTTCCTGGCAAAGCCCCCAGATAATCTTTGGCCACGTCCACACCCCAGCCCTGAGCAGCTCCCTGCCCTGCTCTTCCGTACGAAGCCCCTGAATCTCGCATCCAGGGCCAGGGCAGGTGGGACGGGGACTGACGCCCAGGCGATGGGCTCACAAACCAGATTCATTTTCAGCAAGTCCAACAGTCAGGAAAGAATCTTGACAAAACAAATGGCTCCCCATAAACATGTCTAAGGAAATTAAGATGCTACAACTGATCTGCTTTAATAAAATTACGCAGTCAGCTCAGTTTCCAAAGTTAGTCACTGTATTTTCTGCATCACGCCATGCAATTAATCCTTCCTAAAATAAACGGACTGATTAAAATTCCATTATCCTGACAGTTCACAATAAACCATGGGACCAATGAGCCCCTTTCTTTTTAACCATTTAAGCCATTATAATTAATTCTGGATTTATGTCATTTGCTGGTAAATGTTACGATCACCTTACTAACTACTTAAACAATTCCAAACAGTTGCACTCCTTCTCAAACATGTAAGCAATGGACAATAATTGAACTATTTAACCTGATTCACATTTCATGAAGTTTCCTTTATATACAAAGCTCAGTATTGAGTTGCTGGGGTCTCGTTTGTTTGCCTTTTTTTTTTTTCCAGTATCTAATTAAATGCTCATAAAAAAAAAAAAATTCACACTTTGGAAAAAGACAGGGAAGTGTCTGAATTGGCCTTCATGATTATTTTGGTCTCATAGTCAATGTGGGAGTGCAAAGGCACTTCTTGAATAACACTCTTTTATATTATTATTTCAAATATACTAAAAAAAGGCCAATATTTTTCTTTACCGAATTTTCTGCAATTCACTTTTGCCCAAAGTCAACCTTCCTTGGCCTGCCCCATGTTTTAGGCTGACAACCACTACACTCATAAAAATACACAAAATCGTAACCATTTTTCTCAGTGGAATCACTCTTTGCTCCAATGGCTCTAGTTTTTACAGCAAACACACCACGGAAATGAAACCATTGCTGCCATCAAGCTAATTCCAGCTAAAAGTATTTGAGATTTCCTTCAGTCTTTCTGCCACGCTTCCAAGCTCCCCACCACGCTGCCTGACATGACCATGGAAAAGATGCTCACCAGAGCACTGGGAGGTTCTGCCTGAACAAGCTTCAGCAGTTGGGCTGCTTATACAAATATTCCTCTATTTTACTTTTTAAAGTTGGCCTCAACTCTGCTATCCTTGTTCTCTCCTATGCAGTTTTACTTTTATGATTCTACATTACCAGCTGTTACAGCTAGCTTGGAGGAGGTCCGTTTACTAAATCAACCACTCCCTTGCCTGTATTTGCGGGTACTTTTTCTTCTCTATATCAAAATTTACCAAAAAATCCAAATAAGAAATGAGAACGTCACAATGCTCATAAAATTGCTGCTTCAATTGATTTGGTTTTGGAAAAGAGTATCAGAATTTTACATTTTCAAAAACTGTGATAACAAATAGAGATATAATCTATCCATATCTCTGTTGCAAATAGAGATATAGATTATATAGATTGATTATATAGATTATACGAGACCAAATCTATCTATATCTCTATTAGAAATAGAGATATAATCTCCAAAATTTTCAGAAGGTAGAAAATCCATTTTCTAACCAGCCCTACTCAGGACTGGGTAGATGGGTTACTTCTCCAAACTAACACTGACCTTCAAAGATGTTTGGGTTGATGTCAGTGTTTGGGCTGAGGTTTGGTTTGGCCGGTTGTTTTTTTTTCCATAGCAATTTACCCATCCCTAGAAGAGATGCAGCTCTGAAATGGAATAAAAAGAAGAATGCTAAGCACACATAGGCCACACTGAGCTACTCTTTAATAGGAATAATAAAAACCCCTTCACCTCATCTTTATCTGAACGACTGCCCGCAGCGCTTATTAGCACAGCGGCTGATCACGTTATGAAAGCCATCGGCCATAATAGCAATACCTGATGAAAAGGAGGAAAGAAAACAGATTTATTAAACTGCTAATCTTTGTTTACATTGATAAATGAGCCTTTCTAGAGATCCCAAAGTTCATTGAAAACCCCTTTTTTAGCAGTTGTTTGCCGAGCCAGCTGCAGAAGCCTCCCGGGATCTCCCCAGTGTCATTGGCAGAAACCTTCCTTCTAAGTTTCTCCTGAGGTCTCCTGAGCTGTGCCCAGGTGTTGAGATTTAAGGATGTGCTATTCCTCACATCAGCTGCACAGGATGGACTCTCGCCCGTACTGTCAGCACCCTGCGAACAAGAAAAGGCCTTCTTTGTGCGCTCTCTCAAGGCCCGGCACTGTGGCTATCTCATTCTGTTTCGAATTAACATTGGTGGTGATTTCCGCTGCCTTTGCTTTGTAGAAAGACCTCTATGTTCTGCGGCTGCTCTCCAGTCGCCGGGCGCCATGGGAGGCTGCAGGCAGATGCAAATAGTGTTGTCTCAGTTTGCTCTCGTGGTTTTGCTTTCCGAGGAGGCTGGGAAGCGAAGAGATGGGGGGTTGGCCATGAGCAGCCAAGGCGGAGAGAAAGAACAGAAGATTGGGGTTTAGCATGAAGTGCAAGCTCGGCGCGCCAGGCTTCATGCTGAAGCTGGTAACATCGACTGCAAAAATTCTCCCACTGGCCTCTAGAGCGTGATGAAAGTTGAGCACTTTCATCAGCACGGCCACAGAAATCAGCGAGCGTGAGGCTAAAACACATCAGGTAGCGTCGCAAAATACGCAGGACAGGACACGCAAGCCCGTTCGCATCCAGAGAAAGAGATGCAACGGGCGTTAGATCACAACCTAGACGTGATATAAATTTTAATCCCATATAGGGCGTTTAGAAAAACAGTTCCCCAGCGGCTGCTCTGATCTTGGCGGTCCCATGGACTCCGAAACGTGCGGAGCAAGCGGCAGCGGCCAGCAATGAATGGCGACTTTCTTCAGCGGCCTTTTCCTGCGCTCCTCATAAGATCACAGACAATACATATAGGCCTGCACAAGCATTCAAGGATGATCAATACTTGCTGGTGATTAATTGCATGTTTACTCCAATGAATGACTCAATAATTACATTAATGTTTTTTCCGATCTTTTGCTAGACTTTATTACTTCAGAGCAGGCTGCGCTGCAGATGCATCATGATACGGAGCAAAGCCAGGGTCAAAGCCATGTTCCCAATGCCGTGCCCTGATCCTGACCGCAGGAATCCTCTCCCCAGCCTGGATCAAGCTCATGGGCTGTGAACCACCTCATGGTGGTGTACTGAGAGTACAAAAATTCTTGTTCGTATATGTACTTGGTAGGAAACCAGTTCCAAAAAGGGAAAGCTATTGTACTCCAGTTGTGCCCACAGTCCCAGAATAGACGGGTGTTGTTGCAAGAGCAGGCAGGAGAGTTAACTTGCTGACCCTACACTTTAAACAGTAGGATTCAAAGTCAACAGAAGGGCGGTGAAAATATCTCTTCAGATTTATTCGTTTACTTGCATTGAACAAAACTTGCCCTTTCTTCCCAATAACCCAACAAACAAACTGAAAATGGGGTCAAGTCACCAATGCGTTCCAGTCTGGCCCTGCAGGTTTAATCCTGTCCTCTCAACATGGATGTGTGACTAAATATCAGAGGCAAACGTTGCATGTCACGTATTTTTGAGGCTTGTGTCTGACAGCTGGGTGGAACCGTAAGCGTTTAGCCCAAGCAGAGTTCCTCCTTGCTCCCAGGAGCACTGTGGAACAAGCAACGATTGAGGCTTGAAACAGAAAACAGCCCAAAGAGCTCCACGATGGCATTAGATGTGCATTAGGAGCACATACCTTTGCACATGTTTCCTCTTTCCTTTTTTCCCTCACCTCTTCAGCACGGCATTCTGCAAAATATCTCTTATAAGGAAACGAGCTTTGCAAATACAGTTCCTACAGATAACAACGTTTGCCCTCTGCATTTGTGGGTAGATTTCAAGATGGGGAGACTTAGAGCAGGAAATAGATTTTAATTTATGCTTTGTATGTACCCATTCATATACGCACCTATTAACTAATGAATTAAAAAGAAAGGAACATTAAAAATTTTGCCATTTATCTTTAACATGACTTGCTAATCTGCATTTCAGGATCTTTGGCCATTGGAAAGATTTTGCTCGGCGTCATTTTGCTCTCCCAGACAGTGGCACTCTGTCCAGTTTGGTGCACCAACACATCCCATACCCATTTCACATCAGCAGGGCAACAATGGCAGATAAAGAGATAATGCCCATAGAGTCATAGAAAGGTTTGGGCTGGAAGGGACCTCAAAGCTCATCTAGTTCCAACCCCCCTGCCATGGCAGGGACACCTCCCACTAGACCAGGTTGCTCAAAGCTTCATCCAACGTGGCCCTGAACACCTCCAGGGATGGAGCATCCACAACTTCCCCGGGCAACCTGGGCCAGTGTCCGTGAGGCACTTATGGTTTCTGAAGAGAGCTTTCCAAACCATTTTCATTCCATAGTTTTCCAAATAATCTGACTTTTTTATTGCAAAATATGAGAGGAAAAGTAAAATACTTAATTCTAGTTCCTTTACTTTCTGCATTATGATGGAGTCCGAAAGATTGTCTGGAAGTACCTCAAGGAATGTGACTCACAGGAGGTTCATTCTTTCTGACCCCGTCTTTGGTGGGGTGGACTGGAAGGGCAGCGCTGTGCTTTCTGCACTTTGGGGACACGGGCTGTGTGCAGGTCATGTACACACTGTCCTCTGTTTACACTAGAAAAAGTAAAATCAGGAAAGTATGCATCCCACTGGGACAGAAAGTAGCTCTTGGCTCCCGTGGGATTCATTCCGCCCAGCACACGGAGATGGAGAGATAAGCTGTGGGATCGGTGCTAGCACCCGCAGGGATGGCTCCTCACGGCTCCCCTTTTAGAATAAAATGGCACAAAACGCACCCTAGACCCCCCCAGCCTGACATACAAAGCTAAAGTTTACAAGTATGGAAAACGTAGATGGCATTTTGCCCACCTAAGAGCCAGTCAGCAATGCCAGTGAATTCAGTGGAATGGTCCAAAAACGCTCCAGGGACAACTTCAGCTCTGGGCGTTATGTGGGTGTATCAGAGAGAAAACAAGTCAGCTCTCTAAATATATTTTAAATATTAGAATATAACACCTAATTAGTGTTCTGTGGAAATTTGTTGAAATTAACAGACAACGTCTCTATTTTATATAACTAAAAAAAGTTTTTAAAATGTTTTAATAATAATAAAAAAATGTTTTTAAAGAAAAGAATGGTTTCAACCACAACTTTCCTTTATAGCACCTTACTCTAAAGGCTGGCTATCTATCTATCTATCTAATCTACAGTGATCTGGGCAACCCGTACACTTGCTTTTTGTGAAGGAAATGCGGGTTTCAAAATACATACGCTATATCCAGCAGTTTTACAGACACAGTTTTTGCTGCAATAGGCTATTTTCTTAATGACTGTTAGAGGAAAAAAACCTGAAATGATGGATTAGACATGTCCTATAACATTCACTCAAACCCCTGTTTGTCTCTCCCAGACTCTGTGGTGAATTGCAAGAGACAGGCCAGGCTTTAGAACCATTAGGAAAATCCAGGATTTCAGCAGGAAAAAGTTGAATGGGTGGAGACACTGAGAGTGAAGGGAAATTTGAAAGAAATCAAAGTTTATTGCTATTTTTTTTCACAATAGGTTATCTGTTTTTACTGTTATGGGAAGAGCCAGCCAAGACCTCAATGCTCTCAGACCCTCATATGAATAAAGCTGAGTTTGACCATGATTATAACGGTGCTGGCTTCCTATCTACAACTTAATCCACACCAGTTTATCTATTTCCTTTGAGCAGTAGGGAAAAAATCCTGGGACGGTCCCTGAGGTGAACACTGGTGAGATTTCGCTCCATCCAGCCCCAAAGGATGATGCCCACTTTAAAGAATCCCACAAGGAAAAACCACCAGACTAACCCATAAACAATTCTATCATCCTTACAACATATGTCATTCCCTGCAGCTCCTTCCAAAGACAAAAACTATTTCAAGCTTATGTCTGAGAAACCTTTAGGCACCTTACAGGATATTTGGGAATATTCTGAATTCAGGCTTCTTTTTTCTTTTTTTTTTTTTTGCTTCTCTGGTGCAAAGACGATTGGATTTATATTTAGTCTGTGTTTCTGTCCCTATTTTATAAACACAGGAGCCCGGAGACAAAATAATAATAGTGTGAAAATGGACCAACCGCAGTGATGGCAAATATATGGATCACTTTTTAGTTTATAGTTACACAGAAAATGTTTTGCTGTAGTGGTGGTCCCTAATGTAAGATTCACTTTTAATTACCCAGTACACTCATATCTGAGTCAAAAAAATAAACACCGAACAGAGATAGAGTGAAGGATACGAATGTCAGTGGTCATGAAATCATTGACTGGAACCCCTGAATGATGTATTTTATTCATTTAACAAAGGCAGTGTAGCCATAGCTTTTCGCTGCCAGTGTAGTAAGCTTGGGGTTTAAGCTTTTATCTTCCCAGGGAATATTTCAAGCCCTTAAATCTGTGTGGTTTATTTCTCTAACCCTGCTAAATTTCTAACTGCAGTAGCAAAATACTATTTACTGTTTTAAAAGGCTTGTCAAAATTGTTAGATATCAGATGAGGGCAACAAACACAGGAAATAGAAAAATATTTTCCTTTCCATATCCAGTAAATAATAAATATTTTAGATTTCATCCTTTAACTGTTCATTTGACTTTCCAGTTGGATGCATTACCACTGTATTAGTAAAGAGTCACTACAGGAAAAGACTAGATGTTAAATTACATTTTCAGCTATCTTGACATGCCGTATTTGGCACGGCTTTCTCAGGGAACAAGCTAGTCTATATATTTCTGAGAAATTAAAACCATATGGCAACACCTTAAAAAAAAAAAAAAAGGCCCTTCTCTGGAAGCATCCTTGGAGTTTTCAAAATGTATATGAATTAAATAGAGTCATATTTATTTAGAAAGGATCTGTTCGGATTAGACAGACCCCTCACTTCAGCTCCAAGAATTAAACTGCCAATATGCTACTGCCGTAAGTCACAACGGGAGATAACGCTTGCATTTCTATTAATAGCCCCTTCATCTCTACGCTGAATGATGTATTTAATTTTGGCTAAACTCCGCTTTTGTGAGGACTATTAAGTTAGAGAGTTGGTTAGAGGATGAGAGCTTTCCTCTGCCATCCAGAGGTAGAATAATATTGCCACTGGAAGGACAATCAACTCTTCAATATCATTTGAAAGCCTACAGAAGACTTTATATGAGGTTAAAAAGTCCTGATAGCTATTAGCTAGTGCTCTGCAAACCAGCCCTAAACTGGGCTTCGAGTTTCCCTTTGTGTGCTGGCCTCAGGGGAGCCGCAGGTCCAGGAGGCAGCAGATCTCAGAGCCGTGGAAGCACAAAGCTCCCTGCAAAAAAATCACCTTCAGGGATAGGACCAAGGAGGTGGGCTTATGGACCTCACCAGTGCGTCCAGACGTCCCCCCTGGCCAGATGTGATCATATTCCTTAATAAGGTCATCAGGGATCGTTTAATATTAATATTTAGAGCGTCTCTAATTTTTCCAAGGCAGTGAGGAGGAGCTAGGTCACAGTGACACCTTCTCCTCAGGTGGAAAAAGGTGCCTCTCTTCCTGAATTATCTGGTGACATTACAAGCTTTGACAAGGAGAGAAATCTCCTAAAACTCCTACCCGACCCAATACGCGGTCAAATATATGACTTCGGCGGAAAGCATTTGATTAGATGAATGTAGGTGTATAAACCCATTCAATTTGGTATAGATATTTTGATATAGGAAACGTATTTTTCAATTTTGTATTTTATGTCAGTGAGGAAGCATGTAAAAACTTTTCAGTAACCTAATACCCTAAAAACGAAAGCCTTCAATTTTCCCCTGCCTCTGCTCCTATACACTTCTTGTATATTTGCACATTTGGATATGATGACAATTAGTTCTGTGCTACGGGACTGGATTGATTTCGCTTTCTGGGTCTCGTCCAGCTAAAACGTTACAGGTTCAAATACAGAAGCCCCTGGTTAATGAACTCCAGAAAGTGTAAAATACCGAGGCCCTGCAGTTACACGATCACCCTTCCGAACAGAAGCACTAATATCTAACAAGGCGAGCTACTGTTCTACCCTTTAGAAGAAGCTCATAAAAAGTAGGTTTAATTTGTCTGGGAAAAAATAGACTTTCAAAAAGTGGTATAAGTTCCCTGGTGGAAAAACATGCTTCTATTATGAAGCCTTCCCACCAAAAGTCTTGGAAATTAGGCAAAGTTAACATGTCCAGTTGGAGCCCAGCCAGGAAACGAACAGTGGATGTTCTCTTGTAAAAATCCTGAAAGCTGCAAGTAACCCATAAACAGTTTGCAGAGGGAGTCAAAATGGACCATTTGATGTTCCCTAATGGAAATACAGCTTATTTGTACATGGATTCAAAGTAACAATGTGATGTCATCACATGATTTAAGGTCAGAAGCATAGCAAGAGTCAATATACAGTGGTGGATGGAAACATCCTATTCTTACTGAAATATTTTGGAGGAACCACCAACATTAGGGTTTGTCTTGGCCCTTTGGAGCTGGTACAGGAAAACCTCAGCAGCTCTATTCCTGGAACTGCAAGGTGGGAAGTTTACTGTTACCATCAGTCTAAGGAGGGCTTTCAGGAATATTAGTAAAGTTTGCGTTTCGTTCAGAAAACAGAAAATTCCTATAGAAAAGCACACCTTGGGCTGGCCTGGCCAAACAAATCATCTGTGCTCGGTGTTATCTCCAGAATGAACACTGAGCTTTGCAGAGCAGATTCAAAGCACAAACAGCTTCAAATCAAGTATCCAATTCACAGGTTTGCTGCAGAAAAAGCACACACCTGAAAAAGTGTCCCTTGAGGACCAAGCTTCCTCCAAAGTAAGGGGAGCCGGGATGTCCCCAACCTCTGACTTACAGCCAGAGGCCCTTCCCCTGCATTCTGAAATGTGAGATTTGATCCCTTCTTTCACAATATGATTTTAATTTGTCAAGTGGTTTTGAGCCTGTGGCAGAAAAAACAGAAGGTTGAAGTGTTATCCAGCACTGATACCCAGTTTTTCCAAAGCTTTAGAACCCAACGAGCTAGGAATAGTCCTTCCATTTGTCTTTCAAAGGCAGAACAGAGCAGCAGAAGGTTCAAATGAGGTGCCTGCAAGCAGATAAAGACGACGATTTTTGCCCAGGTAATACAACTCCCACTGAAGACTGAGAACAGCAACACCTTGTTCATCAGCAGTTATCTGCAAACAGGCTGGACAATCCTCAAAGCTCAAGTTTCACTAAACAGTAATTTTTTTTCCCCTGAAACTATCTTAAAGAATGCTTCCTTTTTAGCTGCTTGAAGTAAAGTTTGACAGTGACTCTGAGGTAATTTCTGGGTTTTATCTCTTCTCATTTTGTTCATTACTGCCATACTCTAATAACAAAATATGCACATCATTTTGACGGGGTATGTCTTGCTTCACACTCAATTCTAAGTGTTACCATTCATTTGGAAATGCAGTAAAAACTGATCTAACTCAATTACTAATATAAATATCCAATTCAGAATTAATCTGTAATTAAGGGTGAGTCTTGGAACCCAAACTGGTATTTGAACGACATGTCCTAGTCTCAGCAGGAGCATTAAAAGCCTCATCAGAAATGGTCTAGCTGACAGAAGGGGCTAAATGGAGAATAGAATCAATTAATAGAAAAGACTCTAATTAAAGAATACAACTCAAGATACATACAGGGAGCACAAAGCTCACTCAGGTATCTCTCCAGGACGTTGCATTGCTCTGTGCAGACCCAGCTGGATTTCCTTTCCAGATGTTTTTCTACATGGTTTGTGGAAGCGAGTAGGATGATCATGATCTTTACAGGCATAAGCAGGCACAGCAAAACGACACGAGATTACCGAGGTCAGCAGGAGGTAAACAGCAGAATCTAGCAGATTTCTATGCCCTGACTTCCAACTCCTAGGTCTTTTCCTATTCCATGGGTTGTACTGTCCCTTTTCTCTAAGAAAATTTCTGAAATAAGAGGAGCGGTTCCTCTCTGAAAACCACAAGGAATCTTCAGCCATTTGTTGGGAAACATTAACACTCATTGTTAAAAATTAAACCTATGACTTTCAGGGGTTTGTTCATTTCGCAGGAAACTTCTAAATCAGTTCTACTTAGTGATATTTGCAAGCACTCATTTGTCTTTAATTCTGGCAGCAGGTTGGCTGCCGATTCAGTGGAACAAGTCACTATTTAATCACCTTTTTGTATTTCATGACAGCTGCCAATTAAAAGGTGGGAGAGAGGCACGGATAGGCTACAACCATGGGGTGTACTCTCAAAGTAGATAATTTAGGAATTACATTTATTTGTACAAAAAATAGTGCCTTCTCTTACCTACCTGTTAGGCATGGCTCTTTCATGAATCTTGCCTACAGTTGCAAGAAAAGCAAATTGGAATAAAATGAGATGCCAAGAACAGCACTTGCTGGTTGGGAACTTTAGTGTTTTATTATAGGAAAATACCTGTATCGCACTCATAAAGAAACTATTAAAAATGTAGGTAGGCTACCCTTCCTACCTCCTTCCACATACCCACACCTACGCACAAAACCCCCCTTTCTTCTGAGCCCCAATTTCAGCCAATTTCTTTATGAGGGTTGCGTCTAACCAAGCATCAGGAAAGTCACAGACAAAGAAGGGTATGAGCGGGAGGAATCTCTCCGTTTCCATTATGGTTCCATAAAATTTCAGTCCAAAAGGTGTAGCTTGGGATGAGGAAGGAGTTTGCACACACAAAATCTGCACAGGAGACAGAGTTCCTACAGACCCAGATATACACAGCAGGACGGGTTGACCTGCATCCTTTGTACCTGCCCTGCAAAAAGTCGATGTGATTCTGAAAGATTTACTTAGATACCCACTCAAACGTTGCTGAGAAAGAGAAATTCAAGAGGAGAATTAACAAACTGCCTTCCTCTTTAGCCTTTCTGTTGAGCTGCATGGAGCTGGAGTTGAGCAGAAACCACTAAATAAAGCAAGGAATTCAAAAGTTGTTTTCTTGCAAGTTGACTGAAACCAAATATACTCGATAACAGGGCTACGTCCTTGTGGGAGCCAAGCCGAGCCTTTCGCACATTTCTTCAGGTAGGAAACCGCTGTGCAACATTTCAAAGCAACGACCCTCCCATTTTTCTTAAAAGACCTCTTCAGTGACTCCCTAGGTTGTGGTTTCCGAGTCCCCCAGGCTGGACACGCTGCTGGTTCCTTACAGGACATGGTGTATGGGAGTCTCTCCGGAATGTATTTGCTCTTGTTCACAGATCCATACCCCCACCCTGTGGCATGACCTGGCCTGTAAAGCCAACAGAGCTCCCTCGCTCCAGCCAGGCTCATAGCCTTCCTCCTGGGACACCCTCCTGCCTCCAAGCTTAGGAAAAAAGGAAATCATGATGGGTCAAGAGCAGCTACATTGAGGAAAGTAGATAGGATTCAAAACTGCTTTACAGTAGCCCTGAGGACAGCAAAACACAGAGCTTCAATCCTCTCCGTGCATGGTAAAAAATTCAAATTAAATTCACTGTATCAAGAAAGATCCTCTGGCTTTGCCATCAGAAGGGACGGAGGAATTTCACACCTGGAATTCAGCCAAAGGCAGAAAGATCTTAGAACTTTAATGTCTGCGCTAGATGATTTCATTTCATGACAACGTTTTCATTTCCAATTAGAATATACATGCCCTCAAATCACTGCGCATTTAACTTTCCTACAGCAGCCTCTCGCACAGGGTGAGCACGGCAATTCTTGAGAACTATTATGTCTTCAGCTGACCATGGGTTGTCCACATCCAGAGCCTCAATTTTTGCCATGCCATTGTAAATCTAGAGAAAGTCCAGTGATTTCACTGAGCTTCGTCTAGTGGAAAGCCAAAGTAAATACTACGAGTTGTCAAAGGAGATATATCACATTGGTACTAGTGCAACTGAAAGCATAATTTGCACTGTTTTTTAATAATATGGTGTCTGAGATCGTTAGGAGTGAGGTCCTGCAAACACACACAAGTAACTTTCTTTGTGCGAGTAGCCCCTGTGCTATTTATGTGAAGAATGCTAATACACCAGATGTTGGGACTGCAGCAGAAACCATCTTGATTTGCACCAGCTAAAGCTCTAGTTTACTGTGCTCACAGACAAATGTCTGCTGGATGGGGCCCTTCTGATAATGTCCCCAGGATGATAAAATAATAGCTGAGAAGCTCTGAAACAGGTTTCTGGCAAAATCCATAAAATAGAACATCTTGAAACGTAGGGGTGGTAGGGCTTGTAAAAGACTTAAAAATCAGATTGTCTTTGTGTGACAGTCTCAGAGTCAGACGAGAGGTGAAACTTTTGGCTCCTCTGAACTATTTGGCCTTAAAATCATATGAAACTTTGGAAGGAAGTTACAAATCAGAAAGAAATCCTTCATGGTCAGATAATCTTCGTGCTAGCAGAACCTCATCCCTCAATCCTGCTTGTGAACCTAGCCTAAAGATAACTCCTGTCACAGCCACTGCCATCGCTACAGCAGAGTGGAAGAGTCTTCCCAGCCAGCTGTACCACACCGCAGCAACAAACACTCATCACCACATCGATATTCCAGAAAGAGAAAAGATATTACATCTAGCCTAAAGACTGTGCCCTTAGCTCCAGACCCCCTGGGAACACAGGAGCAAAAGGAGAGCAACTGAAAGGAGGAACTGGAAAGGGACATCCTGGTCCCACTGAATTCCATGGCAAGACACTCATTGAATTCTAAGTTGTTACAGTTTTGCCCCAAACCAGGTTCCAGTGACAATTTTTTCCGCAGTGGTGTGGTAAGATTGAGGTAAAGCATTGCATTCCGCTCCTTCAATGTCAACCATTTCTGGGGTAGAGGAATGAGGAGCGAAGTTTGTTGGGGGGTTTGTCTGCAATGAGAAGGTATTCCAATATACCCTGAAAACATACGTTCCAGAGAAAACATAAGGAAATTAAGTTTGGGTATGGCTACACAGCCATTTCCCAGCCCAGATCCACTTAGAGACATAAAACAACGTCTTGATATTTCATTTTGAAGGGTCCTTTCTTCAGCCTTTTAGAAACAAATTTTACCTTGCATATAGTTGTAAATAAAAAAAAAAAGTAACAAAATCAATTCATCACGGACTTTTACGAAGTGAAGAGAAAGGTAACACACGCCATTGGTTATAAATTGATTTCTGAAGGCGTAGGGACCAATAACATGCATTTCTGATTCACCCCCCTCTCCTTGCATGGAGTTTCCTACAGGTCAGAAGGCACACGAGCTAAGGTCAACCCCCAGGGTGTATAATTTGCAACACAGTGCCTTCATTGCAGAGCTTCCCTGCCACAAGGCGCAAATATGTTTTCCTTGGCCAGAGGAACTGCATGAAATAAATTATTCTGCAGCCAGTCTGACAGAGCTGGGCATGGGGTACAGAGAACTGGACAATTTCCCAGTGGCCTCTTGCCTAGAATTTGTTCTGAATGCATGAAGCTGAGCAGGATTTGCAGAAGACAGATGTGGACAGCGCGTATTAATTCCCAGTTCAAGTTTATCTCTTCACGTCAGAAAAAGGATAACGTGTTGCTTCAGCAAATCTCAATTAGCAGAACTCAATGGGACTCCTACGAGAGCTGGAGAACTCAAATGTATCCATCTTAGATGTTTTAAGGTGACTGCTCTCAAGCCTTGTGTCTTACCACATATTTCACGGCTGTGCAGAAAGACTCTCGGGTTAAATTCATTGCTGGTCTAACTCTATCAAAGCCATGTGTGCAGGTCTCCTGAAAATTATGTGACAGCGTGAACCTTACGGCAATGGCAGTTATCTGATAAAGGGCAAAAAAAAAGACGCACAAGGTTCCTTTTGCTATCAAATACATGATTCCATTCTGAGGAGGAAAAACCCCAAACCCTTACCTTGTGCTTTTAGACATCAATGGTCAGATTAAAAAAAAATAAAATATTATGGTGTCTAATGCCTATTGAATTCAAGGGCATCCAATGTGAAAAAAAAAACCAAACAGCAAGATGAATTTATGGTGTTTTTCTTTCAAAAATATGATTATGTATGATCAGGTAAGTAAATATGTCTTCTTCTGTTTGACTCTAGTCAAGTATCTGTCCCGCTCTCATTAGGATAATATCGGATTTTGCTCCCTCAAACCCGCGTGTCTCCAAAATCTTTCAGGTATTTAATGTTTATATACCCACATTCAATCAATCAAGGAAGGCATGGCAGAAGCTCCATACCTCCCTCTATCTTACAGACTTATTAACGTGATTTCATTTAATCCCCATTTGCAACTTCTGAACTGGCCAAAACAAGACAACGTGAACAGTTAAGTGAATCTGTTGGTTAGGAAAGAGTCTCTGAGTTTTACATTGAGAAAGCTGTCTGGGATCTCTCTCCCTCTCTGAGTTATTCTGCACATTTACTGAAAAGGAAAATGCTATCATATGGGGAAAATCACTTCCAGAAGTTGTTTCTTCACTAGGTCATACAGTAGCTGCTTGGAAGGACAAATCTGAATCAAGGTGGCGGTTCCATAGACTGACATTTTGACTGCATCGCTTACCGAGATATTTCTCCTGCCTGAAAAGCAAACATTTAAAGCAAATCGAATGCCACATTTTCTATAACAAAGTAGGAAACGCAGTCCTTTCAATCTTTAAATTCTCACATCTGAGAGAACTAATAGAGCAAAAGCTTATCAAACGCGATAAGGTAAAGTCTACCTTATTAAAAGTGAGAGGAAGGGAATTCTTTTACAGCGCTGGTGAATATTTGAGTGCTTTTTCAGACTGTCTGGCTGTTATTTCATCTTCAACATCCATACAAAATAATTGGGAAGTCAAAGCACAGCAAATATCTCCTGCCGCTTGTTGGACATAACTGGTACGTTATTGGATAGTTAAGTGGATAATGGTGTGAAATAAGCCTATAAAAACCAACACACTTCACAGTTAATATTTTTTCAGAGTATAGTTAAGTTACTGTGACACATCTGTCATAACTCTTACGGGGAGCTTCAGAATGTGTCTGATCTTATACACTCAGAGCTGTAATGTATCTCTTGAACTGCAGTAGACCTATGGAAACCGAATATCCACGGGTCAACGGCAATATACTTTATCGTGTCAATACAGTATATGGTTACAATGGGTAGCATGCAATAATGCCAAGGTCTCATCTTGTTCTGTAGGATCTCCTTCTCCACCTGCACACCGGCTATAGAATTCTTCACAATTCATTTTCCTAGAGGAGACCAGCAGCTAGGTGGGATTCTGGCATCATGCTGTGTCCTACCACAGCACGGTGCTCCCAGCCTCATAAAAATCCTGATTCCTGCACGCAACAACTCTGCAAGAAACTCTGAAAACTCCCAGAGAAGGAAGGGGCAGCACGGCAGGGCCCTGTGAAGCTGATGAATGCTGTCATGTACTGGACTGGACAGCGAGGTAAGAATTTCCAGTCTGAAGGACAGGCCTACCGTTACATTTGAGCTAAAAATGCTCAAATTGAAGGTGAAAAAATAGCAGTAGTGTCTCATTTTCCATAGCTGGAAAAAAAAAAAAAAAAAAGGAAAAAAATAATCTGTTGTGAACCTGCTTGAGGTCTGAGCTGGAGTGTCCAGTCCCAGCAGGCTGCAGTGGAAAGGCGAGCGAGGGAGGACGCCGAGAAGCCAGGCAGGCTCTGTGGTGTCCTGGCTCAGCCAGAAAAACCTCTCTGCATGTGGATTCAGAGCGAAAAGCATTGAGCAAAACCTCCCCAGAGCCCTGCCTCTTTCTCAGAGTGATGGACACCGATTCCACGTAACGCTGGCCTCCCGCAGACAGTTATTGCCCAACTCCTCGCTTTACGTTAACACGGCATCTCTGCTGCAGCCGAGAAACCCTGCCAGTGGAGAGGGAACGGTGGTGAAACCTCCAGCCTCTCGCCGAGCTGACACACCAAAAGGAGCAGCTGCCGGCTTAGTATGCTGGGAAAAAGGGACAACTACTTATTCCAGCTCCCAGCTGCAGCCTGCAGAGCCTGACAAATTGGAATCTCAAAAATTATACCTTGCTTATCTATTACATTTGGGTTTTAATAATTAATTGAGATGAATAGTTAATATTAAAAATCTGTTTTCTAGCTGAAAATAAATTTGCAGTATTAAATTTTATTATAAACTAGCAAAGGCTTTAGAAGAAGTTGAAGAAATAGGACCTGTGCATCAATCAGACTGTATGATCTGGCTCATTATTCCAGGATGCTTAGAAAGCTGTTTCTGTGCTGAGTTCCTGGGCTGATCTATCCAAGCAGGGGTAAGAGGGTAACTTCTGCTGTGTTATGAAGAATCACTTTCCTCTGCAGTACCCATCAGTGGCTTTTTCTAGAGTTCCTCCAAGCAAAACAATAATTCCAGTCCAGTTTTGGAAGTGCTGATTTTCTGTCCTCAAGGTACCATCTATGCTCTCAAACTATGAGGAGCAGAGAGGCAAAGTGAGGGATTAGAGCAATGGGCAGGTCTGGTACATCTGGGCCTCAGACACCTAAAGCTGTGGGATTCCCATTCAATACAGTGGGAAATCTGGAAGCCTTAATTCTCACTAGCAAACTATGGGGCTGGGCTGGCTTTGCTTTCTTCATCCACACAAAAGGAGAAGAATCTAACGTAGCAGCCAGCTACTGAAATCACTCCTGCATTACAAGCAATGGAGGCTGAGTCTTAACATGTGTTGCATTCCCATACACTTCAAGAACAAGTGGCACTTTGTGGGTACCTTTCATTAATTCCTGTAGTTTGAAGTCAAGTTGTCTCTCAGACACTAAGCTCTGCTTCACGTTAAGTGTTAATATCCAGGATTTTGGCTGAGCTCAGCAAGGAGATGGGATTAATTTCCAAGGAAGAGACCTAGCTCTAGATTCTCTTCAAAGAAACCCGAGGGTGCCTGGACGCATTGAAGAATACTTCTTCAAACTCAAACCATCCTCCTTTGCTTGCACAAAAACCAAAACTCAACTCCAGCTCGCTCACACAATTTGCAAGAGAAAGAGAAAGATGCCAAGTTATATTCTTGAGTTCCCAGTTTTCAACCTGGAAACATCTTATTCAGATGAGATGTAAGGAAGAAGTTTTTCACTCTGAGGGTGGTGAGACACCAGCACAGGTTGCCCGGGGAGGTTGTAGATGCCCCAACATTGGAACTGTTCAAGGCCAGGTTGGACGGGGCTTTGAGCAACCTGGTCTGGTGGGAGGTGTCCCCCCTGCCATGGCTGGGGGGTTGGAACGAGATCTTTAAGGTTCCTTTCAACCCAAACCACTCCATGGTTCTACAATCTACAGGTGTTCCCTTTTAACGGAGATATTTAACAGGACGAGATGATGCCATGAAGCAGACATCTTGTCACACTGCTGCAGGGGTGGATTTTCAGCTCTGACATTCAGCACCTCTCTGCACAAAAGCAGGTAAGTCAAGAGCCTCTTCTTCAGACAGCTAGACTATAAACTCTCTATACAGCACCCAGTTTAGAGCTAAAGGGGTTAATAACAAGGTGGGGTTCCACTGAGAGGCTCTGCTTTGAAAATGAAGTGAAATCAAATGGAATCAAATCAAATCCTCCATCCTACCCTTCTGATAGAGTGGTGCTAAAAGGTTAACTCACAGAACAGCATTGCTCTCGGGCCGATCCTGTGGTGGCTCTGTGGTTTCCGCCTATATAAATTTGATAATATTTTACAAATGCAGTATATGAAATATATTCTTAACATGTGTTTAATACATTTACAATCTATTAAAATGAAAAACAGAATACGCTTCAAATACTGCTCGGGTATTTGCTTAATGCTGTATGTCTGGAACATGTTAAACATTATTTTAGAGGTAATTGAAACATTTCACACACATTCACCCCGCGTACTGTATGTGTGTACTCCATGCACTTTGGGGCCAAGCCTTGCCGCAGGCACACAACCTGCCTCTCCGGGCTGAGGACCGAGCGGGGCTGTCAGCCTGGCATTTCCCTGCCTGCAGAGATGCTCTGGACCCCGTGGCTCTCCTAAGAAAGCACAATTCCTCTCTTCCTTCACCCCACGACCAGGGAGTCCTCATAGAGTAGGTCTCTCTGCATCTCTCAGCTTGAGTTTTGCTAAATAAACAAGATCCAAATTTACTCTGGGCAACCAGTTACCAAGTTACAGGGTATTATTTCAGCTCACTTCAGCACAGAGCCTGTCAAAGCAGCCATTAAATACTTCTCAAATGAATATTTATGTAAATACACGTGGTATGGGAATATTCCTATGTAAGTATTTGCCTAGTTTCACAACATGTTCCTCTCACTCATGCCAATGTGCCCAAAAAGCGAACAAGGTGTATAGAATAATGACGGCGAGAAGTCCTCGTTCTTGCTCTAATAGACGGCCACAAAGACTTGATTATAGTATTTTCCTCATTATCTCTTTATAAGCATTTCACATCCCTGGACAAGAACAGGACGATTAATAAATGACGCACACCTATTAAAAGGTGACAGTAGCTATCACAGCTCCCCAAAAGCACTGCAGTGTAATGAAGAAGAGTGAAAAATGTGTTTTATTTCCAACTTGGAAACAAAACTGCAATGCGTCCCATGCTTCTGACTTCTCTGTGCCAATTCCTTTTCTTTATTCACCTCTGCACAGCACACACTTCTCAGACTAGGAACCTACACTTAGCTGGCCACAGAGCTTTAAGTTTTCCCATTATTTAAACCTAAATGAACAAATAGTGTGATAAATAGCAAGGGAGATGATAGTCGTTACACTCCGAGCTGGCTGTCGGAAAAGCCGCACTTGGTGCTGAGAGATTTGCTGCTTGTCTGAAGGCCGTTTGTGTACAACGTAAACTCCTACAGCTAAAAAGTCGGGGTTTTCTTTGCTGGCATGTGGATGTTTTGCTTAGTGCTTGGGATCCAACCCCTTTGGAGCTAAGAAAGCAAATAAATTCTGGAAAAAAAACCATGAGAGAGGAAAAGGGAGAAGATCTCTATGCGCATCAAAACGAGATAACAGCAATACTCCATGGTTTTCTGTCTCACTCTTAGTTGGCATTCTCACACAATATGGACCTTGATTTCTCAACTTCTTTTTCCCGGTGGGCCCTTTACTCCATCTACTGCCTCCTCCTAACTTTTTTAATCCTTCTAAAATCCTTTTCCTTTGCCAAGTAATGTGGGCAGCTATAAATTCGTCCTGGTGGTGGTGGACTAGAAGCTATTTATCATTTCAACTTAGGTTGAGACACAAATTTTAGCTGGGACCCATTAGAGGAAAAAAAACAACTCATCAAAGCTTAAAATAGACTAAATAGCTCTCATTAGAGTGGTTTGTGGATGCTTCATAATTTCTGTATGATCCTTTTTCCTTAGCTCCTTCAGTGAGTTACCTCAGTATACAGGTAAGATACGGCCTGAAATGAATTCCTATGAAAAAGGAGATCAATCATTTCCTAAGGATGGCTCCAGCCAGAGAGTACAATTTGAATATATCGTGATATTGTCCCTCTTCACGTTGAGGCTCCGTTGCAGGCAAGCAGCTAATGGAAAGGAGTGACTGCGCTCTCTATTTCAGTTTCTTCAAAGGAAAAACTTTTTTTTTTTTTTCCCCAATGCAAGGTCGTGCTGTGCACTTAAAGTAAGAATTATTCCACATTATTTAGAAATAAATAAAACACCTCTCATCTACAGTTGTATTCAAATG
The DNA here is from genome assembly GCA_033124195.1 of Coracias cyanogaster. Lineage (NCBI taxonomy): Eukaryota > Metazoa > Chordata > Aves > Coraciiformes > Coraciidae > Coracias > Coracias cyanogaster. The sequence goes on along the minus strand of JAVSBS010006280.1, from coordinate 11,126 downwards.
CTTCATTTATGCAGTCAGATGCTTTAAGATATTTTGTAGGGAATTCACCACTGAGAGGGCTGCAGGCAAGCAGCACATATTATGAAAGGTTCTTGCTATAAAAATTACTAAATTTTAGTCATAAACATCCTATGTACCTCACCAAGACTTGAAAGACCATCTCAATGGTGAGGGCATCTCTACCAGATTCTGAACGCCCCCCACAAAGCTCTTATTTGAAGATGTCTTTCACGTTCACAGCAGATCTTAAAGGTAAACGTTGTCATTGATACCAGGCTGTGATCTCAACAAACCAATAAATCAATCAATCCTACTGAGCTGAAAGAGGCCAAACGTGGCAGCAGCCACGATACTGAATTTCTTTGAGCAGCGCACAGCAGGTGAAATGAGCCCAGATAGATAAAAGCAAAGATCACACATTTGGGGTATCGCTCCAATTTCCAGTGTTTCTGTACATTGTACTGACATGACCTAAAATCTGAAACGGGCTACGTGTTTTCTAGAATGGGTGAGGAATAATTTCTAGTCACCTGGATAACGCACATTATTAACTCTTTCTCCTTGGGTTACAGACTATCTTTCTAATCTCTGATTCTCTGAAAAGCTTTCCCGAGCATTTTTCAACATTCACTGAGCGGCAAAGAAGGGCAAAATCTACCGAATTTAGTTTTGCTTCTCATTCTAAGATAGTCAGTATGCACACCACTGTGAAATGGAGACATGACCAGCAGAGAAATCTGGTTTATGTACCTTACATTTTTGGCAAGTCGGGTTTTATTCCTCACCTCCTCCCTTTCCTTTCATCTCCTCTTCTCCTCCTTCAACCCACTCTATCCAAACCCAACACGTCCTTTTCAGGCCAAGAACCTGAAGGAAAGTTTGTAGATTACAAATTTGGATAAACTTCATTTCAACAGTAAACAAGCACAAAATGACCACATTGGTGTCAGGTTCCTGATAAATATTGGGCCTGACGTAGGTTGGGGTTTTTCCTTGGACTTCTGCTTGGTGGTTGTGTTCCAGGAATCCATGTTTTAAAGTAGGTCTTTTTTTTTTTTTTTTTTTAAATGAGTTGAAAACTTGATGTCGTTTTCCAGCCTGTAACCACGGAGTACATTGTATTCGCTACTAAATGACACTGTCAGAAGCAGAGCCCTGGCTGGTCTGCCTGAAACCGTCTTGAACAGACAAATCTCTCTATCTCAAGTTATTTATTTTTTTATAATATAAGAAGGGATGTTAAACAAGAGCTGTGGTTGGTGGATCATAGTGCACCAAATTTTACAGAAAATAATATACCTGGGCATTATTTTGGTTTATTTTTCCAACACTTTGTCCTGTGAAGTTCTCAAAAAGTCAACTTTTTCTGAATGCCTGAACCCGACATGCATCTACTTCGCAAAGCAATGAAGAAATTTCCACATGAAAAGTAATGAAAGCTGCCAGTGCAGGAATTATGTAGCTCAAGCAGAACTTATTAACCACAAGACATTTCTGAAATATCAACCAGATTCTTTGCCTCATCCTTGGCTGGGTTTTAACTTTCTATATGAATCAGATCGAGCAATTTTTAAAACAACATCTGGCAAAAGAGGGACAGGAGGGCTGGAGTCATCACGTGAAAGAAATGGGCAAAGACTGATTTTATGTAAGGTACAGAAAGAAGGACAATAAAATAAGAGACTCAGAGAAAATGATAGCTCTTCAGAAAGGGGTGAGATTATGACAAATTGCTCTTTCCAGGTCTAAGAAGCCTCAAGTTTTTTTGCAGAGCAATGTTTCAAATATAGGAGTGTCTGAACCGCAAAGCAATCTGACTGCCCACATTTTCCAGTGAGTGTCTTTTTGAAAACAGGTGACTTTGCTGGTGTGGAATGAGAGGTTTTAAAAATCTGTTCAGCTGCTGAATCTAAAATAAAGCTTAATCAGGACATGGGAGTCCTGAATACCTTCCTCTACTCAAAGGTTCAGCTTCTGGAATCTTTACACAATACAATTAATTTCAGCAGCCCCTGAAAAAAACTGTTAGGGTAGTATCCAAACAAATTAAGATTTCATCGAATGGTTTGGGTTGGAAGGGACCTCAAAGATCATCAAGTTCACCCCCTGCCATGGCAGGGACACCTCCCACTAGACCAGGTTGCTCATGAGCCTAATCCTGCTTATTCCACTGAAAATGTTTGCTTGGGCCAGTGGTCTGAGATGCTGCCTTGTGTGTCCAGTCCAGAGCTCACTGAAGAACATACAATATTTTTCTCTAACTTGAGAGGGACTGGATCAATGTGTAGGTGGATTGAAGCCACTCAGAGGTGTAAAAGAGCAGCCAGTGAGTTCACTGTATTGTGGGACCAGCTGAATACAACAGGCAGTGCTGAGCAACCAGTCCAGAATTTGAGAGATTTGACACCTCATTCCTGAGGAGACTTGCCATATCCTTCAGCCCTGACACAGCACCCTCCTTACATCTGCACTGTGATTACTTCGGAATTCCTGGACAACTTCTGCAAAAGATATTTTTGTGGCTATTTGATGGAATTGCAGCGATGTCCTTCTTATTCTTCTCAATCTATTCTCCTTGCTCAGCCTTGTTTTGCCTTCTTTTGTTCTGCCTGTTCTCTCACACTGAAAAGTATCTGGAGCAGGGTCCACCTTAGATTGTTTAGCACAGTAGTGTCCTGTCTGAGATCTCCACATATTGCTAAATAGCAATAAAGCTGAGGGTGTTGGCTCAGTAGCATTCATATCTTGTATTTCTGAAAATATAGTAGGTGAATATATAGACATGATACCACTTAGTCACAGCAAGTGAGTTCTAAACTGATAAATACCAGCAGGTTGAAAGCGCATCGCACTCACGTTGTCAGGCAGCAAGTGCATTCATTTGATCTCTGCAGCCAGCGAAAATAAACAAAATTCTGAGTGCTAAACACCCTTAATCCACAGATCAAAACCAACGTGTACTTATTTCAGGATTTACTTCTTCCAATTATTCAGAAGTACTCGCCTCAGGTCTCTTTTCACTGCTGTATGTCTCTTCCCAGCATCGCATTATCTTTAAGAAATCTGCAGCTGCTCCACCTAAGGCTGTGGGCTCAGATGGGCTGGGTATGTTTATTTGTACTTAGACTGGAAACCTCCAAAAATAAATTAAAGACCAGGTGTATCGAGAAGTGATGCTAAGTGACTCAAGAGGTGGCATCTAGCCCATTGACTCAATACTGCACTGACGATCTGGCACTGAATGAGGACATAATGTCTTCTTGCTGGTGCCTACCGCAAGACAAGGCATAAAACTTCCAGTTGTTTGTACATAATATAGTATATTGTTTTCTTTCACTTTTCTGTGGTTCCACCCTGTAAGCCTGCACTTGTGGAAATGAATCTTGGACTTCCCAGTAAGAGATGAGGCCTGATGGAAGAAGAAAAGGTGAGCTGCCCTCAACCCTTAGCTACTCAACATTTGGTCAGAGAGCCCTAGGAGATGGTAGTGCTGGAACATCTCAACCTGCGTGTTACCTGCTTCCACGCAGCCTTAAGTCTTGAGAACTTGATGGGACTTTTAAGTCTGGATTTGCTATTCCCTGATGAATAGCAGCAGCAGGAATTATCTCTGTCCTCCCCAGTAGGATGCGTTTCCCTCCCAGAATTACAAACCTTGCTGGTGGAAGGAACATATGTTCTGCAGCTACCAAGATGAGTCACGAGGACTGCCGATAGTGTTTGTCATACAAATATTGCTCAGACAAAATAAACAAAATAATCACCGGTTGGGAGTCTCCCTTAGCCACCGCAGAAATGGAAGTGTCATCTATTTTGGTGGTCAAGCTGTGACTGGGCAAATGTGAGCTCAGCTTAACGCTGGTATTGACAGTGACAGCACACACCAGGGCAGCCAGGAGCAGAAACCTCAGGGGGCCAGGCCGACACTGAATTCACATCCAAAAGCTAAAGGAAAGCAGACTGCAACGCACGCTGTGAGAGCAGCTCTGGCATTGACGTCTCCCGAATGAATCAGTCTTTCAAGGTGGTTGTCTCGCCCAAATCGATACAGCGGGGACGCGGCGACAGTCACGCTGGTGCAAAATGGACGGCCGCTGGTGTGGCCCAAGGCAAACACCTCCCGCCGTGACAGAGATGCTTCATGGCAACCCAGCTACACGACTCTATGAACCTATTGTTGTTGACTTGCCATTACATCATTTCCCCCAGCATAAATCAGCGTGTGCTCAGAGATCACATTTGGTTGGCAGGGTCCTAGTCCTTTCCAAGTTTCATGGCTAGTTAGCTCCATATTACTTCCCAAAACACTGCTATCTTGACACTTCTAGAAAATATCCACTGCTCCTAAAGAAGTTTCCAGTCTCATTCTAAATGACTTATTCCTTTTTTCCCCCCCACTCTCTAAGAAAGTCAAATCTGTGTGCTTTCTTATTAAGCCACTTTATTTTTGGCAGGCTTTGAAAAAAAAAAAAAAAAGCCCTACTTCAGCAATTTAAGCTTTTCTTCCTGGAGGCACAATGCACAGACAAGAGGAAAAGTAAGTCAAGGAGACAAAATAAACATATTTTCTAGGAAGACTTGAAGCCAACTGTGCAGCTACATCCCGGTAACGCATACCCCGTGCAGGCACACACCGCATCGCTGGACACTGCAGAGTTGTCAAGGGGGAAAACCATAATAGACATTGCAGTTTGCTCCTCACAATGCCTTTGAAATACACACACAGCTCAGTAAAGGTTGTAAAAGTTCATGAATGATGACATTGAATTTGCATTGCCCAGATAAAAAGGAAGAAGGGAAAGAACCACCGGTTTTCAGCCATTCATAAAGTGTTCCAAAACACCCTAGGATCTAGAGGGCTTTACCAAACCCTAAAGCTCCTATTTCCTTTCTACTCTCCATTTCGTTGCTTAAATAAGAGGAGATAAAGATGACTGGATTTATATCGTGGTCCTATTCACACCAGATTTATTAAAAATTCAGGCAGATTCATACATGGTATGAAATGCCGTTCTCTGAGGAGGTCAAAGGCATTGGCTGCTGTGTACCAACCAGGCCCATGGCTCTTGACAATAATTATGGTTTTATCTGTCAGCTTTAAATTAGTATATTCAGGATTTTTAGCAGCATCTTGTACTCTCCTAGCTGCTTCAGAGGTGTTTTTATCCAGCAAAGACAATCTAAATGCCTATTTAGAAGACTGAATCAAAAAAAAATGGTGGAAAAATCGGTGGGAAAATGATTCACACAGATAAAACAACAAAAAAACACAAACAAAACTTGCCAAAGAGTTCTGGGCATATAAGAAATCACTGCCATGAAATGTCCTCAGGCACCTTGAGCTGAAGACACCCATGTATCTGTCATACATCTCGCAACTGTTCAAATTGACTCAATTTTCTCATGGATTTCAAGGCAGCTTCTTGCTTCTAATTGCTTCTTTTATTGAAGACAAAAACCAAACCTCCCACATAAGGGTGGAAAAAAATTGCCTTTCATCCATGACACTGCCTGACTGTACAAGGTTCATGTATCTAGCATAACTTCAGGACTTTAACCTCAAGGTGACCAGCAAGGACAATCTGGGTAAGGGGAATTTTGGAACCACTCTAGGCAAGTTCAGACTAATTTTGTTCACAGTGATGAAGAAAATCAGGAGATTAAAACAAACTCCAACACCTTGGACTCTTCAAAACCAACTCAACGCCAACAGCATTTGACACTGTTTCCCACAGCATTCTGCTGGAGAAACTGGTAGATCATGGCATAGACAGGAGGACATGTCGCTG
>JAVSBS010006279.1:0-12177 GCA_033124195.1 Coracias cyanogaster | reverse complement strand
CTGTGCTTTATCAGAATTCTCTAGCAGATCACCAGTAAACAGCCCTTTTATCCAGTTGTTGTTGAGATTCTTTAGCAAAGGCTCCCTTGCAGGGAAAGGGAAGGGGCAGACTTTCTAAACTCCTTCAGGCTATAGAGAGAAGACTCAGTTTATCACTAGTAGAACTCTGAAATACATAGTCCGTATGTTTCACAAATAAAGCACATCCCTTAAATTTTTCTTGAATGCTACACAGTTCTTTTGTTTCTGCAATGCCTGTAGGAATATGCTTATGTTCTTGTTAGGTCCCCATGCTTCCTATAAAAGAATATAAGGTGGAATGTAACCTAAGTTAAATGTCCTAGAAATCTACAGATTTCTAGAAGTAGGTGATCTCCAACATACTATAGTTTCCCTATCCCCAAAGGGGAACAGTCCTACAAATCGATACACATTTTAGACCAAACTCTTTAGTACTAGAGAACTAGTGGAACTACACATGTGCTTAGGTGGAGCAAATAATTTTCAAATGACTCCACATGGCTGCAGATACCTAAACGTGACTCTGACATACAGACATCACTTACCCAGCTGTCAATACTGAATGCCTCAGTATATACTGTGCTGTTCACAGCTCCCATAAACTATTTCCCCAGGTAACCACTCACAGGTCAGAGCATGAAGTCTGTCTGTCAAGGCCAGTGATGCTGCTTGAGTTGGGGTGGGAATTATACCAGTAGATGAAGGGTAGAGCTTGGATTCCAGGTTATGTTCAGACATGCTGTTTTGACAATTGCTACATGAAAGTAACCCAGAAAGGCATCCACTCAGTGTAAGGCAGCTTACTTTTTCATATACTAGGCTACACTACCAGGAAATGACTTTACAATTACTTGGGATGAAAGAGAAAGTAGCGTTAATAGAGTACAGTCACCTTCAGTTGAAATCCAGGACAGTCTTGGAACATACCACCACAAAATACTGCAGAATGCTCTCCAAGGCTTTGATTCCTTTTTAACCACTACTCTCCATTCTCACAGTGAAAACTTATGAAGAAAAAAATACAAAGAATATTGAAAAATCATGAAGTTTTTTACTGCTGTGAAAAGAAGCTTGAAAACCACCAATGTGAAGTAGCAACCTGTAAGGATGTTCAGTATCCATGAAACTACAACCAACTGATGCACAAGGGCCACTTTTTCGCTTACCTTCTTCATGGAATAGTTAAAAACTGTAACACTTAAACACTCCCACATTTCCTCCCCTATGTGTCATCCCTCTTCACCCCCTAAAAAGCAGACTGCCTCCCCAATCACACCACACCACCTCCCCAACCCCAACAAAAAAAAACAAAACCAAGAACCCACAAAACTTAATCCTCCCTAAGTATATGTATCACCAGAGCAGAATGGGATACCTTAGGAAAGTCAAAAATACTCTGGGGCCCAATCAACAGCCATGTTAGGATATGACAATGAGCAGGCATTTAGAATAGTCCACTGATGCAGCAGATAAAGCTCTGGAGGCTTTTTTCACCTCTCATTTCTCTGAAGGAAAAATTAAAGCAACCCAAAACACCCCTACCTTCCCCTCTCCCCCCCGCCCCCCAACCTCACGTACCAAACAAAAAATAAGAACAGCACAGAAGATTTCAGTCTCTTGTAATCAAACTAGGTTTGCAATACATGCAACTGTTGCAGTATTACAAACCCAGAGTGGCAAAACAGGACTTACTTTCCAAGCACAGTCTAACTTGTCGCTTTCTTGAAGAAAGCATAGTTCAACTCTCCCCAACATACAGGGTTCTGCTCCAATATTTTTCGTCCCCTACTCTAGCCCTAAGTTTAAACCTCCATCCATCTCAACCTCCTCTCATGGTTAAAAATGCTTTAGTCACACAAATATGGTATGAATAAATGCATTCTTCTCCTCCAAGTTCCAAGTGCACTACATATTTGAATCCATATATAACTGCAGCTTTCTACTGACTAGGTGCTTAATTATTGCCTGAATCTAATAAACAAACCTTAAAAAGGGACAAAAATATCTTGAATAGTAGATATCAACAAGTGAACATCTGTTGTCAAAGTAATCAGTACAATCCTTAGACACGAGTTGCTAGGAAATAAAGGTGAAAAGAAACATCCTCATTGAGAATACAGCTTCAAACAGGAGCTGACTCAGACCTGGCTAGACAAAGAACATGCTCACTTTTGTTTGCACTCATCTCCGTGGATAACCCGTATTACAGATTGTTCACGCAGTCTTCCTGAGCAAAACCTGCTTTCACTACCCTGCTAAAGCAGCCTCTCAAATGCTCCCTACTAGGATCTATTCAGAATTCAACCATTTGATTTCACCTGGGACCAGTGAGTTTCTACAGATGGAGACATAATGAATGAGGAGAACTGGAAAGAACTACTTCCCTGACTGCTTCCCCAGTCACCCAGATATTGAAGCCCTGAGACAGGCACAATTAAAAGCCAAACTGTTTTTAGCATTTCTAGTCCCTGTTTCTCAAAAAGTCAGAGGTGTTCCAGGCTTACAGGTTGACTGTTGAAAATACTCGAAGGACTTCTGGTATGTTTGTTAATCAAGACAACTCCAGAACTTAGAGCTACATTAATTCTTGCAATTATGTCAGTATGCGTATTTGGGCTTTCTAAACCTAACCAGTTCTTAACTGTACTCACCTGCACAGAAATCCAGTTCAACACTTTTAGAAACAGTAGTTATCTGTGACTGCAAGATCCGGGCTAAATCTCTACTAGAAGATGCTGACAAATACAGGGAGCACGTATTTGGGGACGTACTGAAGAATGTTAAAAAGCAGCTGTATGACCTTCAGACTGCTACAAATCATGAACTGAGCAGTTCAGAGGACACAACTTGCTCATGGAAGTTAACCACCCTGTGCAATATTGAAAATTCTTTAAGCCCCTGTTGTAGTATTTCTACGTGATGACTGAAAGAGGGGACTTCAGACAAAATGCTAAGGCGGACTATTTCCTGCCACAGACCTCGAGAACATAAGCATAATGTCATTTTGAAGAGATTCGTGACTTGCAGTGGAATAGCTGCTTTGATAGACACATACTCATGACTTGGCTTTTATACTTCCTCTAATAATGCTGATGTGAATAACTGCAGTTCTGGGATGCAGTTTATCTCGCTCATTATACTACATCACATCAAGAACTATTTAACATAATCCAATCACACAGCTCCACCCCAAATATAGTAACTTTCAATCATAAAATCTAAGTATCAATTACTAATCCATCAATATGTTTTCCAAAACCTTCTGCTAGTGAGAATTAAGATTTTACATCAATTAAAAACTCATTAAGCAGAGCTTATCACACACCAACACTTTCTTAGACACTTAAGGAAGTTGTCCCTAAGCCATTTTTGTTTCATTATGAAGCCTTTGTTTCAATGTCTTGACTGAATAAGAAAAATCTGATCAGCCACCTAGTAGTGCCAATTTCTAGAATTTGGCTGTAGAAAATGAGATACTTAAAAGAAGCCTCCCTTTTAAAACACAGCATTTTTTTTTTGGTCTTTGGAAACAACTAGGAAAGTAGAAATACTTAAGTCCACAGAGATTTACAGGGTTTAACACAAAGATTTTCAATTTCTATTTATAAGTTTTCCAAGTATTACAGTAATATTCAGAAACTACAGAGTTAAAGTCGGTTTCCCACATAACATATGGGGCTTTGCCAAAGTTGGGGGGGGGAAGACAAAGAAAAAAAAAGATACACATCAAAACAACTTACTAGTGATTCAAGACTTCCTAAGTGCTCATGTTTTGCATCTCTGCAAGAGGACAATTAAAGAACTTGGGAAGTGACTTGAAGAGAGCTGGTCCTGTACAACAGTAGAAGCAGCTGTCCTTCTGCATCAAGTACACTAAGCAGGAACCAGTTAATTTGTTCTATACCAGGAAAAAGCACTGCCATAAATGCACTTAAGAGATGTGGGTATCTGGAATCTTTTAAAGATTCTATAACATGTCATCCAAAGGATTTCTTATTGTTGTACAGTGCCTTAGCCATTGTTAAAATCCAGACCATTTCTATCCAAACTGCTGACATGCCCCACAGCAGGAGAGTTGCTCTAACATTATTGTCAGTCACAGCAGTGTACAAGGCATAGAAAATACAGATTAAGTAACCCAAGTTATACTAGTTCCCTGCCTTGACTGAGCTTTCTACTTTTTCTTTTCCCATCCATTCTTCTTTTCGTCTTCTCTACCTTTAATGGCATCCTTGATCACCTCCCATCTCCCAGGGAATATCACACTTTTTTCCAGCAGGAAACAGGTGCGCATAATTCCACTGCAAGTAGGACATGACCAGCTACCACTCATCTGCAGGTCAGATTCCCTGAAACACACACCTCTTAAACCAAACTCACAAGAGCACACTTATTTTCCATTGACTACAATATACAGAGACTAAGACTCAAGCGTTTGTCACAGACGACTTTTGTCTTTTCAAACATTGCTCCATTGGGAGTCCACACTATACATGAATAGCCAGCGTTAATCAGCTAGCCCAGCTGACAGTAATCAGACCCACGGTCTGAATCCAATATGCACAAAACACCTATCACCAAAATAAGCATTTCTTCATTTCAGTCCCAGCTCTGCTCACCAAACATGTAGAAATCGTGTTCCATGCAAAGTATGTTGGCCACATAGTAGGAGACATTAACTTTTTTTTTTTTTTCATTAACTTGGGAGATTTCTTCCCTCAGCCCCAGTGGTGCCTAAACTCAGCAGCCTGTGATGCTTGAAGGACATCAGCCTTCTGGTCATGAACAGAAGTACTAATTCCTTCAAGTCACAAAAAGGACACCAAAGGCTACCCAAATTACAAGCCATTTGCATTTTCAGATTTGTCTGTACAACATGATTCAGTTCGTAGGGAGCCCAAAGTCAACTTGTAACCAAATATTCTGTGGTGGGACACTTAGACTTGAATTAGTCATATGTCATGTCACCCTAGTGAGTTGAGTGTAATTGAAAAACCCAGAACACCCCACTCAAGAAACAAAAAAAAAAAGAAAAAGGTGAGCCTGAATTCACAGAATTGTTAATCCATTGTATCACTTTGGGAAACAATGCAAAATTAAGTTTCATTTAACAGCAAGAATGAAGAGTGGGGGTTTTGTTTGTTTTTTTTCTCCTCAGGTGTAAAAATCTAGACTAACAGGGAGGATCACTTTACTCAGTCTCTCCTCACATGGCCACTCTCCAGTTCCCCTCTAGCCAGGAACCCTACTGGCTGTAGCCATTAACAGCCTTGTATTAAACCCTCTAAAGAAACCTAACTTCATTCAACATATGCAACATTTTTGCTGTTTCAAACCATCTTCCAAACTAGGAAGCTTCAGAACCAGTAGCATGCAACAGTGCCAGGGGTGGGATCACATGTCTAGCCTCATCGATTCCAGACAACTCTCATGCACCATGCTAAGACATACCAGTCTCACCTTTTCTCCTGCTGACCATATTAACTGAGGGAAAACAAATGCTTGTTAGCACTGCACCACAGCTGCAGAAGCCACAAGTGCAGCAGATAATGTATCAGGAAGAGTAATATGTAGTAAATCAAGCAGAGAAGAATCCTAATGGCACATTTTTTTCTTCCCAGTATCTTCTCATTTAGACATCAGCCAAAAAGGTGAACAGGAAAGCACATGACCAAAAATCTAGACTCATTGGAGAACTGTAGATTCCATAGCACAGCTATGATGAGGAGTCACAATGTGATGCAATCCACTGCTTTATGACTAGTTGCTTTATCTTGCATACCCATGATATCTCTGTTTTATATACACTGAATAGTATTTGCCTATTCATCTGAAGCTACTAAAACCAAACATTTAGAGAGAGGAGAAGGCTTCGGGGAATTAATTCCAGTCTAGTGCTGGGGGGGATAGGAAGGACAAAGGTGGTGTGAAAACAAACCCTGGAAGCCAAGTTCCAGATTCAAAGCAAGCTCTGGGTCTTTCTAAGACTTCGCAGACAAGACCACTTATGAACTACACCAATACAAGTGCCATATTTTAAAGATGAGAATTACTGAAAAGTAGAACATAAGAGTGTTGCGTTCATTTTCTCCTGATAGTGCATCTGCTATGCAGGAGATACAACTCTGTGCTGCCACAGCAGGGGATGTCCCATTCTACTATTATGTTCATTTAATGCCTATGAACGAGCTATTACTCAAAATGTCTGCTCTGACAGTCATCTCACTAGTTGCTTTGATATTGCAACGTCAACACAAGAAAGTAAATTCTAAAGAACTGAGCTGTTTTTTCAGTATCATCCACTGACAAATTGATGAAAAACAACTGCTTAATTCCCCAGTATGCTTTCAGATACTAAGAGCGTACAGAGAAGTTTTCTATGGTTAACAGACAAGGTTTCCCTTATAAGGCTAACTGAGCTATACTAGAACTTCAGGCAAGTTTAAATACTGCTTGGAATTTCTTGCTTTTTGTTTAGAAAGACAGACTAAGTTATACTCTTCCTGCATAATACACATTAAAAAAAAAATTCATTTTAGCAACTCCTAAAAATCCATGCAGGCTTATCTTTGTTAGTGCTAAGCTCACAGTTCATATGGCTCAGACTAATTCATAGCAGTTCACTTGGAAAATTATTACCTGTATCAAAGCCAGTAGAAATAAATAAGCTTCTCATCCACGTCAGTGTTTTAATAGACTCCACTGAACACATCTGCAGCAAATGCTTCTTAGTATTTCTGCAGGACTTTTAAACTGGCACTTGTTTTAGCTACCTAACCACTCCCTCAACCTTCTACAGAAACATCGGTGACAAGGCTCAGCTGACTTCAGTAAAACCAGCTGAACATAGCAGCGTTATTCTCTCCCTACCATCTTCTGTCAACTGGAGTTCAATGTCTCATCTATGCTGAAACTAATATACACAGTATTCATGCTCATTTCTTAAGAGATGTTCAAGTGACTATAAAAAATAATTTACACAGAACTTGGTGTACAAGGCAAGACTGTATTAACTTATTACATTCCCATGAGAAAGCTACCAATACATTAAAATTAGCTGAAACAGTACAAAAGTATTACAGATATTTTCAAAAGAGTGATTAACTTGAAACTTCTGATAATGTGTTATATAATAAGTCAAAGCCGTACTGAAAGCATGCAAATAAGACTGATACTAGTTTACACAGGCATTGCTGTAATTGCCCCTTGACTAAAATATAGCTTACCACAAAATGCTGTATGACAGTTACAAAATTATTCCTCACAGATTGGCACCATTTAAAAGTATCTTTTGGAGACTGGGCAATTAAGATTAAATGATGGAAAACATTAACAAATGTCACATAGTTTGTGGTCACACAAAGGTATTAAAACTAGGTACACTTTAGCATACCTGACGGACAATTTAAGGCTCCATGGGCATAAAAACTGCTTCTGCAAGCACTCAGTTTTAAAAAGCTTCATTGTCTAACATACATCTTGAGGCATTTCAAAATGCGATGCTTACACAGCAGTATAAACATCATCACATATTAAATGAATGCTTCCTGCATTTCAACTTTTAAGAATATTACTTTTACACTCAAAAAGGAGTTAAACCTGCCATCACCAGCAGATTACTGAAGAAACTTATCATACAGAAATCAGGACAAGACACATGTGTTCATCTGCTGACTTCAATGACACACACTTCCTCTAATCAGCAAGACAAAAAAGAAAATTTTAAGCATGGCTAGAAGAATAATTTGGGTAAGAAACCCATCTGAGTAATACATCCTGAAGAAACAGGGATAGAAAGAGGGGCAGAAATTGAGTAGCACATAAAAAAAGATTAAGTTGGCTTGGTTACTTCAGAAAGAAACTTAAGACAAAGCCATCTATGAATTTTCCACATCTTGCTAGAGGACAGAGGAACGTTCCAAGGCAGAATTGCCATGTACACTGACTGACTCTGGAAAACAGTATTGAACACTCTTAGGAACAACGACCCATTCAGCCCAATATTCCGTTTTAATTTGAAGTAAGAATGGCATAAGCAGCATTGACCCAAATATTCTTAGTTTTCCTACCAGCAAGGAACTTTAGAGTACTGTATAGGGTCTGGCAGCTATAAGAGACAAATGGAGTACTTTGAGTTTACAGCATTATTCCTCCAGAAGCCTGCTTTAGGAAATAAAAACGTTACTGTTTGAGCTACAAGCGTAGTTTACCAACATGCAGCTCATTCAAAACCCAAGAACTGTTGAATGCACCACTTGAAAGATTTTACATTGGCACTTCCTTATAGAGCCAGTTACCACGTCTTCCTCAACCAACCCCAGCTTCTTTGAAGCAGTTACATGGATGAACTTTCCCCTGGGTAAGCTCTTCAGGTAGCTCAAGAGATGTTTTATTTCATTGCTACGTATCACATGCTAAGTGATTCACTCCAACAGTTTTGAGTTCACCACTGTTACATTCACCATGGACACAGACACTGTGCAGGAAGTGGACACCTGACTAGTATTAAAGATTCCATAGCAGAGGAACAATTAAGGTCCTGCCTGTACCCTCATTTATTACTCCTGAATTTGACAAATTCTGGATGGAAGAACTAAGGCTAAAATGTGCTCTATTACCAATCAGAACATACAGAGTTTCAATACAATAAAGAGCATTGCAAAAGAAAGCTTCCAAGTACTTCATGTAATTTGAATTTGAGAAGCAAGCTTACACTGAACAAGTTAGAACCTTCATCCAGATTTTCTGATACCTAAGATCTATATCTTCGCAACAAATTCATGAAGAAACTGTAAACAAGTATCCACCTCAGTTTAATAGAAAGCTAGGAATAGTCTTAAAAGAAAATAGTAATCCATGCTCAAGGATTTCAGTAAATACATATTGTCAGCAACAAATCCAGTACATACAAACACAAAGCCAGATACAGAAAATGAAAGTCTAGTTACACAGAGAAATACATGACATTTTTTTCAAGACAAAAAACTTAAAAAGTTTCCTGGATCAGTGAAGGAGAAATTCCTTAAAGCTACGAAGGTGTTTCAGCCTCTATCCCCACCAACCTCAACAGGCCGGGACAAGTGCAATACCACAGACACACACAGCATTGCAACTGATCCCAACCTGTGTAGAAAGGGGTACAATTTTTCCACACTCACTGACTGACTTGTCACTGCCACAGTCAGTTTTGCATGGATTTGCACAGCAGAGTATCATACAGCTGGATGCAAACCTGCAAAACTAACCAGAGAACAGTGTTTAATTAAACAACAAATAAGTTGTAAGACATGCCGCATATGTAGTTCTACAGCTAGCAGTACTTTAAGTGCTTATAATGCAGTAGATTAGTGAACACTACCTGCACTATAAGCACTTTAGTGCTACAAGAGCTGTCATTCACTAAATTGCTGTTAAAATAAGGAAGGCCACAAAATATCCCATAACCAGCAGAAAGCATTCAAACTCCTTGATGTAGATCATAACAGGCCACCATCAGTTTTGCATAGATTTGCACAACTACACTCTTCTTGTAGTGCAACTATGCAAAACTAACAGAAGACTGCAAAGCAGAAAACTACCGGAACATCTACAGTCTTAACCTGAGTGACTGGATGAAGACATAACTTCTTATGCCAGAAGGAGCACTTAGGGCAGTAGATGCTAATCTACTTCACTATCTGCACTAGATGCACCTTAGTACAAAAAGCACTTGACACCACCACACTGTACCTTTCCAATCTCTGAAGTCCTGCAAGATCTCCTGAGGCAGTTGTCAACATAATGCTACAAGTGCCTTCACTGCAGTAGGTTCTATATATCACTACCTGCACTGTAAGCACTTTGACATTACTCTGACGCAACCAGTGTTTTTAGCAATTCAAGGTATGTTGTCTACCATGTACCTGCTGAAAGAAAAGAACAAAGTGAGCATTTGATCAGGTTTTGAACTGCACACCTTTGACAACCGAGCTTTGGAACAAATATTCACACTTTGTTTCTGGGCTAAAGACCTCCTTCTTTCCTAGTGAGTTGAAGCAGTTCATTAGCCCAATCCAGGACTCTCATATGCATTACTAAGAGTATCAAAACCAATGTTGATTGACAGCAGAATAGCCCACTTGTGAAAATGACTCAACTGCTTCTCCCATATCATTCTCAGAACACCGTCACAACTTGTGGAGATAAAAATATCTATTAGTTTTCAAAGACCAATCTGAAATAGCGTAAAGAACTCTCACCCCCTCTCTTCATTTAAAAAAAAAATAAAAATAAGGCCAGTAAGTATTTAAACAAAGTTTATGCCAAATTCTAGGTAGCCAAGAATCGAAAAGTTATACTGAACAGATCCTACCACCAGCTTTCTGAAGTCCAGAAAGCACTGTATGACAGTTTTCTAGTTACTTGCTTTGCTGGCAGGTTAGAATGTTTGCTGCTACAGCCACAGACACCCTGCCTCAAAATAAAATTCATACCATCGTATTTAGATTGGCCTATCTAGCAACAAATAGTAGGTTCTAATGATGGCTATAAAATATACTACCACAACCAAATTACAACTGTTTATTACAGACCTGAGTTTCAGTAAGCCAAAGTAGTGCTCTATTCAAAGTTTTAAAGCACATTTTATTCATGTCTCTCTTACCCAATACTAATAGCAAACTTAATGCTTTGAAACTACAAGAAAACCGTAACTTTAATTAGATTGAAAAAGGAGCTTTGCTCAAAACTAAAACAAAACCCCCACAACTCAGATACGGAATTTAAATATTTTTAAAACTCTTACTGTTCAACTGCTTTAGCTGGACAAATGAGAGCCTGAAAAACTTGCTTTACTCTCCTCTAAATCAGTGGAATTGTGGACTGCTACACGTGCTCCCCATCCCAAGCAACTCTTTGGAATTTGGCGCTCCTTAGGAGCAAAGTCTCAGGCTCAACCTCACAAGCACTGGTTCTGCCTATACATTTCTAAAAATGAAATATTTAAAAAATTGAAGCTTACCATTTTCTGTAAAAAGTAACTTCCTCCACAAATACAGTACTGCAACATCCACAGAAAACTTCCATTATTTCCTGCTGCACGTGTCGATACTGCAAAAAAAAAAAAAAAACCAACAAAAAACCACCAAGTTATTTGCTTTTCACTGCGGAGGAGAGAACAAAGTCACCGAGCAAGTTCCCGAACGCCACGGCTCCCCAGCCCCACTCCAGCCCCAGGGAGGGCGCGAAACGCTCCGGCAGCCCCGCGGCGGGCAGAAACCGCCCGGCAGGACGCGGAACACGCGGGCTCCCTGCTGCCCCGAGAACCACCCGCCTCGCCTCGCCCCGCGGCAAGGACGACCCCCACCACTCCCCGCGCAGTGGCTCGGCGCGGCGGAGGGAGGCCGGCCCGGGGCCCGCCGCGGCCACAGGCCCCAGCCCGGGCCGGGCCCGCTCCCCTCACCGCGCAGCACGTGCTCCTGCGAGAACACAGGGGTGGCTGCGCGCACTGCGCCCACCAGGGGGCGCCGCCGCCAGCAGCGCGGAGGTCACAGCCCGGCTACGGCGTGACGCCCCCCCCCACCCCCGCCCGCCCCCAACCGCCCGGTCGGGCCCGCCGAGCCCCGCGGCCCGGGCCGAGGGGGAAAAAAAGGCCAGGCCCGCCCGGTCCCGGGGCTTGCTCCGGCTGGGAAGGAGCCGCGGCGGGGGGAGGGGAAGCGGCTCCGCGGGCCGCCGCTGCCCACACGCGGCTCTGGGCCTAACAGGGAACAATCGGCCCCAGCACGCAGCCGCCGCCATGTCCCCCGCCTCCTCCCCCTCCCCAGCAACATGGCGCCGCCGAGGCCCCGCAGCTGCCGCCGCGCCGATTTCGTAATGAAGCCCGCGGCTCCCGAGCGGCAGCGGCGGCACGGGGCCTGCCCGCTGCCCCCCTCCCGCCTGCCCGGGAGAGGCTGGGAGCCCGCGCCCGGCCGCCCGCGCCCCAGCGGGGAAGGGGTGGGGGGGGGGAAGAGAGGGAGGAGAGGAGGGCCCGCCGCCTCCGCCCCTCCTGCGAACAAAAGCCCATGCGGAGGGGCCCGGGACGCGCTCGCAGCCCGCGGCGCTGCCCCCTCCCCGGGGCCCCGCGCCCCCTCCCCCGGGGGGCGGTGGAGCACAAAGCGCCTCCGCCGGGAACTCCCCGGG
>JAVSBS010006278.1:0-28537 GCA_033124195.1 Coracias cyanogaster | reverse complement strand
CATTTTGCTCATGATTTTGTAATTCAGGCTGAATTACTACAAAGAAGCCAGACAAGAAACAACAGTCTGAGCATGTATGGAACAGCAGCTCACCTGCAAATGATACTGCATCCCCGATCCCAGAATCTCCTTGAAGGTATCATAGGTTTGTTTTTTAACCCAGCAGTCAATATACATACGCTCAGGTCCAAACTTAACCATCTCTGTAGGAAAGTCACGCTCCTACCCAAAATTAAAAGAAATAACGTATATAATTTTCATTTAAGCAGTCTTTTGTATTCAGAATTGTATATATATCTCAATGAACTTCCATGAATTAATTTGGCACAACAAAACCTTCCAAATAATGTAAGTATGCATATACTAAAGATTGTATTTGTTCATAAACTGGTGCACACCTAAAGTCAATTTCAGGTAAAACTTGAAGCTGACATTCTTCAAGTCAGAAAGCATTAAAGAAAAAAAAGAACACTTAACTTTAATCTTTAGAATTACTTTAAGAATTGGACTTATCTCCAGAAAAACCAGTTCTGAGTGCAGGAGTCACCCTTAAGTCAGTTTGTAAGCCTCATTTAGTCCCCACCTTTCAAGTGCAGCAAGCTACATTTGTGACAATGGAATGTAGCAAGTGTTAGTAAGCGACTCTGATCCTTCTAAAGGCAGAATCTCAAAGGTGACTTCAAATCACTTCAAAGCCTTCTCCTTAGCTTCTGAGATGTTTAACTGCTCTGAATATCAACTAATATTTAGCTGGTCTATATACAACAATGTAGGAAGTAATTATCTGGTAAGTAAAAAAAAAATCTAGTTGGAGAGGTGTAATATACAGAATCCATTAAAATGATAGAAGTATGACATTTGTCTCAGAAGCCTTACTTGGAATTTATGTCACTAACCAAGTATTTTTAGAGCCCTACTTTGTGTACTGTTCTCTTAACCTGGATATGGAAAACCAGAAGATTACAGCACAACAGTGAGGACAACTCCCTACACAAACACTCCTTTGGACCCTGACAGAGGTGCCATCTGGACATGTATCTTACTACTAAGTTGCTTTTTGTGTATTATGCACAGCAGTTCAGTAAGAGATTTTAAAATAAACCTTTTCACAGAATTCAAGACACTAATTTGGATGTCCTGCAAAGTTTTCTATGAAAAAAAATCAGGTCATGGTATAAGATAAAAAGAATTTACAGCGCAATGTTTAACCTTCTTTAAAGATACTTGCCAATATGGAAGTTTGGAGCAAATAAAGTTTGACTTTCTTTGTTCTACATTCCTAAAAAAGCAGTTAGATTTTGCATAAGTGACCAGAGTTTGAAATCTCATTTAAAATAATTTTCCCTGTTGCTTTCACTGAAACAGTAATTCTATTTAATAATAAAACCATTTTCATTAAATTGTACACTACATACTACAGTTACAAGCCAGACATTCAAAGACAAAAGAATCACCTCAACAGCTCGTAGAATGTCTCTGAAGACAGATCGCTGCTTTCTTTTATCTACTTTGGCTCGGTGCTTGTTTCCATCAGTAGCCAGAGCTCTTAGTTTCTCTGTTAGAAGCTCCATATCTTCATAAAAGAAATCCTAGTCCAAAAAAATAATTTTTTTTTTTTTTAATTTCTGGCCTTAACATCTCTCCCTGCCAACAGGAAAATTGATCTCTCCGAATTCTGAGAATATAGACTTCTACAACCTGCTATTCTGTTATTTAAAGAGACAGAAATGGCATTAACGTCCTGTAGTTCCATTTGCAGCATTTAAGCCAGTAAGAGCAAAGTCCTAGCACCCAGTTTACCCAAGCAGGACACTATCAAACTCTATTCTGGTAGTCAGAGCCACATAGTAGAGCTCCTTCAGTGCATGTATATACCTGTCAATTTGTTCTGCTCCGCAGTTCCAAGGGACTCAAACTGCCTAACTGATCTGCTGAACCTGTCTGCCACTCTCTATTTGTCACTCTGACAAGCTGAGGGCACTTTGAGGTTGGTAGCAGAGAGTTCATGCTGTTGGAGATGGATCATGAGACACTATTAGACTTACAGTACAGAATATTT
Organism: Coracias cyanogaster; assembly: GCA_033124195.1. Taxonomy (NCBI): domain Eukaryota; kingdom Metazoa; phylum Chordata; class Aves; order Coraciiformes; family Coraciidae; genus Coracias; species Coracias cyanogaster. Next base: position 26,478 of record JAVSBS010006278.1, on the reverse strand, counting down.
AGTCATAAGTCTTGTATGGAGTGGTAAATTAGGAAGCAGTTTAAAAAAAAAAAATGCTTAACAAAACACTCCAAGTAAACTTTAATGCCTGATTTTTTAGCAGGAAATGACAGCTAAATTGCTGTGAATCATCACTGTACCCCTTAGACTGGGGCACACTCACAAAGAAGATAACCCAGTGAATTATCTGCCTCTTGTTTAGATGCAGGGTACTATGCAAGTCAGGTTAAATAATTTGTCATCATCCCAACGCAAGAAAATTTAGCTGCTGACATCTACTTACAGCGTCTGTTTCGCGTGCCAGTTCAAACAGAAGGGCCAGTGTTTCTCCAGCAGCTATTCTCATGTTGAGATCATCACAAGACAGCAGGCTTGGAAGTTTATGCAAGTGCCTAAGGAGTAAGTCACATGTCAATAAGGTGTAAATGTTGTTGACATTGCTTCGTTGTGTATAATAACAGCCATTGCAGATTTTGTTTTCCAAGAAAGATACTCACATTTCAATTTTCTTCTTCACTTCATTCATTGGACAAATGGTCAGCAGCAATGTCCATGCTAAGAGAGCACTGATGTGAAGCACAGTATTATGGGTACTCGACACACCATTAGAGTCTCTATCTCGTGGATAGGCCTTTATGAAGATGTTTTCCAGGCATTCCATAGTAGAGTACAGTTCCTGAACAGGGGAAAACAGATCATGAAAGTGGCTTATGGTTCACACACTTCCATATTGCCCATTTATTTAAAAAAAAAAAAAAAAAAAAGCAGAATTATTTATCCTCACCGTAATGTCATCAGTGACAATGAAACAGCAAATCCCTAAGCAGGTTGCACACTGAACAAAAGAAAAAAAAGTATCAGTATTTGATATTAATGTTACTGTTGACAAAACCTTCAAACTTTGACCTCTGAAATTCAACATCTGGACTAATAGAAGAGTTGAGATTAAGACCTTAACAGAGTAGGAGTCTTCAACACTTGCTTAATTCAGCTGCTTTGCAACAGTTCACTTTCAGTTTCCCTCTACTCTCTGGATTTTACAACATATGCTACTCACAAGCCTTCACTTTTCCCGCTATATTATTTAATAAAGCTCACAACGCACTTCCAAAAAGCTCCCCTTTCACCCAAATATTTTAAATCTCACTAGGATTCACTAGCAGAAATGACGCTGGTAAACAGCAATGGACGTACAGTATTTATTTGGAGACATGGGGAATATTTGCCCCTCTCTGCCCACTATTTCAATGAAATGGCATGAAAAGTTTGAGAGCCTTTCTTGGCACCTTCCAACTTTTACTGCGAGGCCCTACACATCTCTTCCCTATCCCCTGTATTCTACTCAGTCTACTCTTACAAAGAGTAAGAAAAAAAAAAAGTTTTTTTAAGTGATGTTTGCACTAGCCAAACGGGACTCAAAACTACACGTAAACAGGACAAGCTTTAGTAGTTTTTGGTTGGAGAAACAACTGCTGTTAAACTAATACTACCCCTTCTTCCAGCTGACAGTGTCCACTGTAACACAGCCAGAGTACAATAGAAGTAGCCAGCTATGTCATGATAAAGGCAAGCTGAAGAAGATTAGTTAAAATTCTGATGTTTAAAAAAAAAAAAAAAACACCAAAACCAAAACACTCTTGGCAAGAGCTTTAGACTGTGTTCAGCCAATATTTCAAGTATACTACTGAAGAGGTGACTGGGTAAAAAAAAACCTTTAAAATACTTCTGGTAGTAGGAATCTATCAAATATGTATTTCTATATCTGCTACATATAATTTTATTACGTATAAATATATTTGCATAAATAACATTACTCTGCCATTTAAAAAGTTAACATTTATGTAGGAAGGATATAGTCAGTGGGAAAACTTTTTTTTCCTATAGGACTTCAACAAGGAGACTGCAACATAGTGAGTTAAGACACTTGACAAAGTGCTAGTTGTAACAGCTCTTGAAGGAAGTTCCTGGGCTGAAGAATAGAATGACGTTCAACCTCTAGGTGGAACTTTATAAGCCGGTGAAAACTGCTATGCATCATTCAGAGCACACGTCAACATTTTGAGTTTATAATAGTGTAGTAACCTTTAGTTCTGGATTACACAATAGGGAGCTGGTTAAAAACTGCCCTCTGCCCCTGCCTGGCAAATAAACATTTTATACTTACAGCCTGTCTGGCTTGAATGCTGGCTGTTCCATCACAGACAATCTTCTTCAGAACCGGACCAAGGGTCTTGAAAATCTCTTCACTTTCAATTCCTGACCCCATCTGCACACACAGAAGGCATGCCAGTCCGGCAGCTGCACACTGTTCGTCACTCTTACCTAGAGAGTAATATGCTACAATGAGTAATCACCTTGTGCATTGCTTCCTTCCTTTAAAATTAGTCTGAAAGCTTGCAAGAGGAAGATAGAAGATTATTTCAGTTAATTTTCCAGGTCAGTTAAAATATAGCATCTAAGTTCAAAAAGGGAATGTTGGTAACTAAATTAAGCACTCTGTAAAGTGCTAGAGAAGCCCCTGTTCCTTCTAAACAATAAGCTATTTCATGGAGATTACTGCTTTCTAATCACAAGCATGTTAATTACCTTTCTTTATGCAGCGTTCGATGCTATCAGTTAGTGTCATTCTCCTTTCCATGACAAACTCATATAGTATTTTAGAAGAAAAAGCACTTTTCAGACTTTCAAGAGCTGCTTGTCTTGTCTTTGCACTGTTAGAAGAGAGAAGGAAGACCTGCTGAAATCAGCACACACAAGTTAAAGCTCAGCCTCGATTTATGGTACTTTATTTTGCCCAACAGAAGAGTAACCCACAGCAGTAGCACGAAGCATGAAATGCTATGGATTGCCTCCTTCCTCAAGGACAGAGAGTGAGTTCACAATAGTTCACTGGGCTAGAAATAAAGTCACTCTAAGCTATTAGGAAAGGGAAGTCTGATTCCCACTTCTCAAAAAACTCGGTGGAGGGGAAAAGGTTTTTCTCAGATCCAGAAGAAAAGCAAGTCCTTCCCAGCATGAAATAATTCCAGTAAGGCTATTAAAAAGTATGATCCAGATTTCCCTTATTACATCAGAATAAGCCAGAAAACAGTGTATAAATGCATTTTTATAGGCCTACTATACCTCTTGTCCAACGTAAGATCAATAAATCCCTTCAATTTGTATTCTAAGTCTTCTTGAGTGGCTTCTTCATCAACTTCAGGCCCTAATCCAGAGGAAAGAATTTAGTCCTACTGATATGTATTTTATTAGCTGATACAGTGGTGTGCAACACTTTACATTTTTATTAATAAGAAAGCAGTTTAACACAGATGACAGCTACAGAATTGTTCACTATTACAGCAACAGAATGGTGTTAAGCCTACATCAAACTGCCCCTTAAAATACTTCTAGAAGAACTGATCTATTGATACGTCTGTGCCAAGAATACACCTATACCTGCTTCTTACATGTGCCAAGAATGAATGCAGAAGCCAATCAGATCTTACCAAGTTTGTTACAGTTGACACCTATCACCAATCCTGTCAGCAAGACATTCTTGTCCAGTCCACTACATCTGCCCCTGCAGTACAGCAGGTTGAGTACTGTCTAAGCCACCGGTCCTCAAACTTTTTAAAAATGGGGCCAGTTCACTGTCCCTCAGACACTGTTGGGGGCCGGACTATAGTTTGGAAAAAAACGATGGGGGAGTCGCGCACCTCACTGATGCCGCCGCCCCCCTCCCTAGCCCGGCCGCACAGTCCGGAAAGGGTGGCCAGAAGGGACTGAAGGAACTTTGCCGCACCCGGGCTCTGGCCAGGGCGTGGATTAAATGGCAGGAAGTCATCTGCGGCTGCCTGGTTTGCCCCTGGCAGGGGAGGGGCGGGGAGTTCTGTAAACACCCGCAGGCCGCTTTGAGGACCCTGACGGGCCGTATCCGGCCCGTGGGCCGTAGTTTGAGGACCCCTGCTCTAAAACAACCTCAGAAAACAAAGAAGCAGAATAATCTCATAGATATCCATCACTACCACACTAAGAAGTGAAGACAACTGAAGTTACTGGTTTCTTCTGGAACAGTTTAATTCCTATAAAATACTTTGAATGGATATTTGTCATGCTCTGGCACTATTTCTGACCTGTAAAACCTTACCTCACTGAATTGTGGAAGCTCTTTCTGTGGAGAGCTGATGCTCCTGTTCACTTCCCCTCTCATTCTTCCGATGAAAAGAATCCAAACTTCATGTTCTGTTGTCTAATCAAATGCATAAACTGCACAGAGCCCAAGATAAAACTCGTGTTTATATCTTAAAAGTTCTTGAGCAGTCTGAAATACTCCATCACATCTATAAACCATTTTATAATGAAAATGTTTACATTAAGCATAAAAGTCTTCTAAAACTACAGGAGTAAAATACTGGAACTAAATCATAGAATCATAGAATGGTTTGGGTTGGAAGAGACTTTAAAGATCACGTAGTTCCAAACCCCTGCAATGGGCAGGGACACCTACCACTAGATCATGTTGCTCAAAGCCCCATCCAACCTGATCTTGAACACTTCCAGGGAGGGGACCTCCACAACTTCTCTGGGCAACCTGTTCTAATGACTCAACACAGTAAATAATTTCTTTCTAATATCTAATCTAGATCTACCCTCTTTCAGTTTGAAACTATTACCCCTCATCCTATCACTATACTCTCTGATATGGAGTCCCTCCCTATCTTTCCTGTAGACTCCCTTTAAATACTGAAATCCCACAATTAAGGTCTCCACAGAGTTTTCTCTTCTCCAGCCTGAGCAACCCCAACTGTCTCAGCCTGTCTTTGCAGGGGACGTGCTCCAGCCCTCTGATCATCTCTGTGGCCCTTCTCTGGACCCACTCAAGCAGGTCCAGGTCCTTCTTGTGCTGGGGGCCCCAGAGCTCAACACAGTATTCTAGGTGAGGTCTCACAAGAGTGGAGGGTGAGAGTCATCCCCCTCAAGCTGCTAGCCACACTTCTTTTGATGCAGCCCAGGATGCAATTGGCTTTCTGGGCTGTAAGCACACATTATACTAGCAACTGCATCTTAAAACACCTAAAGCTGATGATCAGCCGTTGGGTTAGCTAATTAAAGGCTCACCTCAGCACAAACCATGGAGGTCAGAGGCACAGTAGCAGGTGGGGGAGCTCCAACAACCCATTCAGAAGAACGAACTTCCAATCCAGCCCCTCCCAGGGCATCCCAGGAGGGTGTCAGCCCCATGCACTGGGACTGAGACCCATCACTGTGAGTCAGCCAGGGAGGCTTTCTGAAACACCTTGCAGACTGAGGGTGGATACAGCCTGGAGCTATGGGATACTTTATAGGATGCAGGGAAGTGCATCTTGGGATTGTACAGAAGCTTATTATGGATGTTTAGGGAAAGAACCAGAGGTGGGGAAAGAGGGATCAAGATAGTTTGTGGAAGAAAAGAGAGTGGTAAGGGGATTAAAGAGGCTGGTTACATGTAAACGGGCTAGTCATAGCTGACCATGCCCTGCGCCTGATCAATGCAGTCTGTCCTGTCTCTCATCGAATTCCATTCTAACTTTTCCTGGGCGCAGGGCTTTCTCTCTGTGCACATGTATGCATGGAGGTCTACCTGCTGGCAGTTGGAGTTGGAGCACAGATAATAGGGGCTGTGGGCCCCAGGTGCCAGCAATTGGAGAGACTGGAGGGCATACTATGCAGTTACATATGTCAGGACAGGCTAGCCCACAAACAGGGTAAGAGGCATGGGACCCAAATGATGGAGTGGCTGTAAATCTAGGATACTGGAAAAACCAGAGCATCTGAGATTTGGTTACCTGAGGGGCCAGGTGGTCAAAGCTAGTGACTGAAGGGCCTGTGAGGTCCGAGGGTTGGCTGGTGGTAAAGCTCCACTGGACCAGCTACCAGATATGCTGTCTGCATGTATGTATCTGTGCATGAGGCAACATGAGGAGCAAGTCTGCATCTTGCATGTCAGAAACCCAAGGTGATGATGAAGTGCTTCAGCTCCCCTTGAACAAACAGTTCAAGTTCTCTTACAGTGATAAATAAGAATTTTTTTGTTCTTCTCTACTGGGAAGGATATGATATAATCATATACTTCTGCAATGCCTTGCTGTTAGCATTTGTTTGAGAAAGAGTCACCCTCTCCTACAGGGTTAGCCCACTTTTTATCTGGGATACAGGGGCAGTGACTGACACAGACTGCAGCTGCCTGTAAGTGTTCTCTGTGGTGGACCTTAGTCCTGGAAACTTTAGTCATCCAGACGAGACCAAGGGCCTCTGTGAATGTACATCCCAGGACCCTCCTGGCCTACAGCCTTGGGGGAATGTTGGGAGACAGGCAGCAGGGGCTCAGGATCATAGAATCTGGTCAACTGTCTCTATACCTATATATACTGCAGGCACACTCAGGGGTGCATTTACCCACCAGTGTACGCACAGCACACACAGCACGTAACAGGCTGTCACACACTAGTGTTGCTTCTCATTGCCTTTTGGGAAAGGAAAATATTTTTATTTACTGCTTTCAAATGTCAAGGCAAAGTTGCGTTGGCCCTGCTTAGAAACAGCATGTCCTCTGAAGTCTGGATGCCTGGTTGTGTAGAGGTGAAAGGAGCCACAGCTTGGCCAAAGTGAATAGCTCTGCAGTATAATGGATCAACAAGAGGTTTAGAGGTTTAGATTGGCTATTAGGAAGAAATTTTCTACTGAAGGAGTGGTTAGCCCTTGGAACAGGCTGCCCAGGGCAGTGGTGGAGTTACCATCCCTGCAGGTGTTCAAAAAAAGAGTAGATGTAGCACTTCAGAACATGGTCTAGTGGTCAGGGAGATGTTGGAATGAAGGCTGCACTTGAAGATCCTAAAGGTATTTTCTAACCTAAATGATTCTGTGATAGCAAGCAATAGAATTGGTATGGGACCTAGACAGCTGTGCCATAGGTGCTGTTTGGTATTTCAAGGAAATACTTTAGAAAGTGAAGTATCTAACTAAGCCTGATTTAAGAGATTGTGTTTTTCCCCTTTTATTTGTACTCACTGTGCAATATTAACTATGGTTGACTGGCAAACTGGAAAAAAAATACCGTTTTTCATATTCTGTAAGTTTTTCTAAGTCACATAGCTAATTAAATCTGTGAGTATGTGAGCTATTGGTATAATAGTGTATAAATATCTATATAATAATATATAAATCAGGAGATCACACATACAAGCAAGGCCTTCACTGCATGAAGCAGAGACAGCGTATGCTTGTTGGCTTGATTTTGTTCCTGTTTGAGACGGATCGCAGCATGAAGAGTAACACTCCCCACTTCACTTGCACTCTGCGTCAGAGAGAGTGTGAATAGATGCTTTATGACTGTTTGCCTGAATGATGCAAATAAAGAAGCTTTCAGATAACATCTGGACGCTTGGGTGCCGGTGATGGCACATATTGACATGGAGTGGATGAGACAAAACCTAGAATGGGGAGCTGTGACACTGCAATGAGTAACAGAGAAAGCAAGGTTTCTCCGTTAGTCATTCAGGAGATGTCTAAAATTGCCAGAAAGTACCATGGTCTCAGGAACAGTGAAACCTGCTGTCCAAGGCAATGCTATAAAAGACTGAAAAGTGGGTTGTCTAATTACTGTAGCTGAGCAGCTGAACTAGGAGGGAGCTGTGGAGTACAGCTGATAAGCAGCTAATTAATAAACTAGAGACATCTTGCTCGTTAGTCCCTCAAGGGTCTGCAGAAGAGATCTGTGATGTCTTAAAAGGAGGATATGCAGATTGTGAAATCTCTGAATGCCTGGCATGGAGAAATGAAGTCTGAAAGGAACTAATGATGCTGGTAGCATTTGGAGTGAGAGCGCAGGCTGGCTGTGTGCGTCAGGCAATTAAGGAGCCGCAGCGCCTCACGGGCAACAGACCGCAGAACAAACACACTCCAGCTATGTATGGCTGTAGTGCACCCACACAGACATAAACCGAAGAACTGCGATTTAAGTTACTGATGTGATTTCCTTTCCTGGGCTTAATTAACAACAGCTTAGCATTACGTTTGCTGCTAGTTAAAATACAGATTGTGTAAAGGAATTTGAGTGACTAATTGCAAAACGCATCAAGTGACTGGTGGGAGAAGCAGATGCCACAACAACTGCCATTGATTTTGGCTAGTAAGTGCAGTACGTGGGTGTTTTGGGGATATCTAGGCAGGGTTCTGTTTGGGGACCTGTCAGCAGTGACCAGAGGGAAAGACAAATCCTAGAAAGAAGAATGGGCCAACAACAATGATAGAAACATCCTGGGGAGCGAGGAAACCTGCGCCTCCTCCATTGCCATTTACTGGGACTAGAAGTTAACATGTCACCTCAGTTTTCTTTGGGCCAGTTAGGTAAAGAGCTTCACTAACAACAGCTAGTAAACTAATTCCAAGTAGAAGGATGAGTAAAACTGCTGTACCCTAACTGTGATGTGGCCTGTCCTAGTCTTGGCTCTCCTTCTAGCTTATCATCAACAGGCAGTCTTGTTCTTTATTAAGATAGTCTCTAGAACTTCGTTTTGGCTTCTTCTAAGAGTACGGCTGTCTCATTCTTATTACTGGATCTTGCCTTTCTTTTGCATACTTGGACTTTTTCAATATACAGCTGCAGTCCTCTGTTATGCTTGTCCTAAAACTTGAGTGACTAGAGAAAAAACCTACCCATCAAGGTGTCCGAGAACCATATTTTTCTGTGATTCTGTGATTCATATTTTTCCATTATTTTTCTCATAAGGTTACATTCTTCCTTCCTCTTATAAGCTTTCCAAAAGGCACAGGCACTTCCAGTTTTCTTATTTAAAAACTTAAGCCACACTACAAATGCAATATTGCTGGATGAAGTTGAGCTCCACTTCATCTTGTCTTCTCTCACTCCTTCTAGGAAACTTATACTGCTGATGCCAGGTGAGCTGCAGGGCTCTGGGTACGACTGCTGCTAGCCATAAAAGCGGCAGCCCCTTCCCTGTGCTACCTATGGCATCCCTCAATGATTCCTGTGTGTTGTGCGTTGTTTTTTTTTTCCTTACCTGCCAAGTACTGCAAGTATTAAGTTTTGGAAATAGTTTAACTCTGAGGCTGCATATGAGCTACTTTGACTCTAAGCCTAAGGTGTTAACCATCTTTGATATGTTTCTAGTAGTCCCTCTTCAGTATGGTGTTTACAATCCTGATTTATCCACAGTCCTGATTTTCAATGTGGATTTAAAAGTCAGTGACCTGGACCTTCGGCCTTAAACTTCACCTTGAAAAGTCTTATCATTTCATTATATAGGTAGGAATCTGATGCTGAAACACTTAGCTATTCTAGGAGCACCTGAAGCCTTTCCCTGACATTCCCTTTAAAATACTAAATCTGTCTGTCTGACTGCAAGAAATACTTATTTCTGGATCAACTTACTAGATGGTTCCATATCATCCATAAAACCCGTTTTCAGCTCTCCTGCTTCTAGCTGAGCAACCCCACCATTCACATTTGCTGGCTTTTCAGGTGTTGCATCTCATTTCTCAGTTAGGAAGGACATTTCTAATAGCAATAATAATCTCTACATTAATGTATCCTCTGCTATACTTTGAGGAAAATGGTTTTCTCTATATTGTTGTATTAAGAGTATATTGTATTATAAACATTCCTTTGTATATAGGAATGAAATTTGGAAACTTTTGAAATAAAGGTTACTGTAATGAGAAGAGATGAATTCTTATAAAAGTTAGCTGGACTAGAACATTTATCTACATCAAACATTTAGAGCTGACTCTCATGAGAAAATGACTGGGGAGTCAACCACATACTGTTCAGAGTGGGACACATATTCTCTTACATTCCTGGCCTGATTTGAAAAATGATCTCCATGAGCTGTTGTTTACAGAGTAAGTTTAAAATAGCCTTGAAAAGTGTATCTTGAATATCCCAAACCTCTTCCTATAAGGTCTGACATCTTACTTCTGACCACCAAATACTTGCTCATTCTGGCTTGTGACTCTCACTGGCTGCAAGGATGGAGGAATCAAGATGCCAATACTTGTTAACCAAAGTGAGCTAGCTAGAAGGTGTCCCTAACTATACTTTCTAGATTAAAAGCTTAATTCAGGGGTGTTCAACAGGTTTTCATAAAATACTAATTCAAACAAAGTGTTCTTAGATAGTACAAGTAATGGGTGTGCGAGTAAATGCGTTACTGCTGTGCTGATGCCCCGTTCCCTTTAATGTGACTTCTAACCCAGAAGATATGGTGAGGACATGACAGGTAAGTTCCCTTGTCCTCTGTGTCACTGCAGTGAATCCTGGGCAGACCACCTGGATACAAGCATATTCCTGCTTATGAGTGCATGGTTTTGAAAATGTGAGCGAAATCAACGTTGCCCATGAAAGGTAACACAAAAGAGAAAAGCCCTTTGTGTTTGAGGAAGAGGACACTGAAAAGGTACTGCAGAGGGAAATCATAATGCTTGCTTTAGTCTTTTCATTAATTTGTTGTGAAGTAGAACCAACACAGAAGGTTTTGAGTAACTGCACTCTCAAAGCCAATGTTCTTTCAATTCTTGTTTAGCTAGATTCAAAAAGGAGCACTTTTTCTTTTGGGAACATGCCCACAGTATTTCAGGCACTTTATGGCTAAGGTTGCTTTCCAAACTTTACAGTAGCACATGTGGCTGCAAGATAATGAGTTAGAAATGAATCATTTATACAGCTCACATGTACTTCAGCAGAAAAAGTATGAAAAATCCAGAGCAGAAACTTGTGGAGGCTCTTGACAAGTTATAGTAGGAGCTGCCATGGTTGAACATGCATGCAAGTCATCTGAAGATAGGGAATCCTAGAAAAATGAAAGTGTAGCTTATGGCACTTCTAAAGAGGACCTTTATGAAGAGTTGCTGGCAAACACTACAAGGAAGTGTCAGAAAATATCTGAGGCCCACAAACTTGCTAATCCAAAGAGCCAGGGTGCATGTGCCTCAGTTATGTCAAAGCACTAAGCTAGACTTAAAGCATTTCCAGCATTGGCAAGGCTACTATCTCAATGCCATCTGGATCAGGCGTCAATGTTCCTCAAGGTACTGCAGGGCAACAAGGCAGCATTAAAGATAGGATTCTTTTGGGGGTAACTCTTCGTACAGACTCTCTCCATTTGTACAAAAGGAGAATTTCCTCATTAAAACTGGCAGGTTACTCTGGACTTGGACCTACACGTCGAAAACAGATTGCAAATAATAAATTTAAATAAAAGTACCCTCTCCTTGCTAAACAGATGTTATCATTACCTTCAAGTAAGGCCACGTTTTCACAGAATTAACTGTCCTATAGTAAAATTGGATTAAAGTATTGTCCTCCCCACCTTCTTCTTTTACCCTGGCCCAACTGTTTGCTGTAGTGCAGTGAACTGGGTCAGCAACCTGATTCCTCTTTAAAAGGGGAGAGCAGAGAGTCTAGGCAACACAGATACAAGTAGATCTTTTATTATAAGACAGGACCTTTGCTCTCGATTCAATAGAGAACAAGGTAAATGCTTGCTGGCATTTTTAATGCATTATCATCCGTCATGTGGCGAATGCTGAGGAGTTGCTGGCTGCTGCTGTAATGTTTGTCTCTGTTTTGTTTTCATGGGTTTTTTTACAAAATTTATTTCTCCACTAGAAACTAAAAGTCACATTAGTGATCACTTCACTTGTGAGTAATAACTTGGATGAGTCTAGGTTTAAAGTTAACTATGTGAGGTGTGTTTCTTTACGGGACAACTCTTGAATTCCACAAAAGAAAATAAAACACACTGTAAATGTGTTTGACTTCTGACTTTCATCTATAAATATATTTAACCAAAGTATTGCATCCTTGTGCTAATGAAGGAGAACCAGAAAGCACAAACAACAGATGTCATCACTGTGATGTGAGGAGGCAGTTCAAGGAGATAAAAAATAGCTGCATCTCCCATTTCTTAATGTGTTTAGTCAATATTAGAAAATAGCTGTTAAACCATTATTCTTGTAACCAGCTTGTGTTAGTTACCAATTCTATTTAGAGATTGATTAAATATAAATAGTAATTTGTCTATGGATAATTGAGAATGGAAACTGGGTAACATTCAAGAATATATACACATTCAATAATAACCATCTCTTGGTTATTAAACAGACAATGCTCTATGCAGGACTTGCTGACCTCTCCTGGATAAAGACTCCTAAATGATTTGGAATGCTCTAGTTTTTAATAACAGAAATCTGATCTCCATCACAAACTGGACTGATCCACTCTTCCGTAACAAACCATGTTAGATGAAACTGATTGCTGTAGTCAAGAGCAGAAACTTCCCATGCTATCTCACAAACTGTGTGAAAGAAACTGTTTTCAAAGCATGACTTGGATAAGGCTGTAATACTCCAGTTCAGTTCAGTAAGCTGAGCTTTGTAAGTGAAAGCCTGGAATTACCAACTTTACTGCCAAGGAAAAGTTCTTATACTTTTCATTCCGTTGCCAAAAGGAGCTGTGTTGGCAGAGTACTGCAGAGCTCCTGGCTGACTTTGCTAGAAACCTTCCACTGTTACAGAAACCACCAGCTACCCAGTCTGCTGCATATGGGACATGGACTGTAATTCACTGACATTATTAGCGGTCAATTAGAGATGCACACGTGTGACTGAGACCTTGATCTGTGTCTATGCTGTGCAAGTTGACGCATGCTCTTGCAGGCTTGCCAATTCTGAACTGAGCTCCATAGAGACCATCTTCTGCAGGGCTTTCACCAAAGACAATGAGGAGTTGGATTCCTTTCATGGTATGACGTGGGACCACTATGATTTTGCCAGTGGATTCCTGGAAAGCTGCCAAAAAGACAGCTAAACTTTCTTTTAATCCATTCAGAAGGAAAATAACCTGGGATTCTCTGTGCATACCACACAAGCAGAGCTCTTTCAGTACATGCCCCCAACCTTTTTAGCTTTAAATACAAGGTTAAAATGTTGGAATGTACATTGTTCAAAGATCCTCCTGAACACAAAGCTTCTAATACTGTAAAAGCCTGAAAACCTTAGTTTCATCTGTTCCTGTGCTTGGTTCCATCTAAGCAGCAATATGTCGAGTGACTTGGAGTGGCTCTTGAAAGCCTGGCAGTGGAAGAGGACATTCATGGTGTTGAAAGACTGCCTGAAAGAACTGAGCTCATTTGGAATTGAATAACATGGTTACAAATCTCTAAACCCCATAAGTTTCTAAAGTCCCTACTGCTGCTTGCTTCTTTTTTTTCCTTTACTAAAATTATTTTTCCTTTGAGAATACTAAAACTACATATCTTTCTTTTCCACTAGTAAAAAATATGGCTTTGGGGTACTGTAATCTTGAACAGAAAATCAGTATACATCTTATATTAATTGCCTTGCAGCCTTACTTAGGAGAAAAAGATCTGTGCTTCTGCAATTTACTGATCTGTTCTCACCCGAATGCTGGCACAGGAAGCAGACTGGAAAACCTGAGAGCTACGTTATGGTCTAAGGCCCAGGGGAAGAGCAAGCACCATTAGGACCCCACGGGGAGAATGACAGCTGGTATTAGGTGGTGGCTTTTTTTCATTCTCAGTATGTTCCTGTCAGGCCTTTTTCCTCTTGGCATGCAGTGTTTTGGTAAATCCAATTTATAGCATTAAGAGGTGTCTGAGTTCAAACATGTTGCTCACATTTGTCCCTGTGAGCAGAGTTCCCAGCGCTGCTGCAGGTCTCCTTGCACAACTCCTGGCACTAAATGCTCTCACAGCACCTTCTAGTGAAGTAGCTTTTAAAAGTTGGAATTGTGCTTCCAGTAAAAAGCCTTGCAGGCATGATACTAACCATAATGTGCTGGAAAAGCTGGATGTCAGCTGGTATCAGTGTGACTTTTTACTGAGACTGGCAGAACTCATCATCTTCCCCCTTTCCTTTCAAGTTTATCTTAATGAATTTGATGAGTGTGGACCACAGTGAGTCTGCTGGGGCTGTCAAAAGGATTGACAACAGTTTAAGAGCCACCTTCTTGAATCTATGCTGGAGGCAGGAACTTCTTGAAGAATATTTTGCAGCAGTTCCTTCCTCCCTCCCCCTGGAACTGACAGTCATGCGCTGTCACCGTATGTGCACACACAGTATAAATGCAGCAGGGAAGCACCATAACTTTTTTTAAAAATTACTTCAATGTTTTTGACTAACCTATTAGAGTTAGAGTCAAGGAAACCAGAACCAGCACAGAAATGTGTGAAAGCTGGCAAACTAGCTTCTCTGAAGAACTGCAATATGCATATGCAGTCACCTCTTAGCTTTATTTCAAACACACACCCCACTTGCTGTATGCATAGCCCATTTTTCTTACCTATTGTATTTTCTTCCTCTCTTCTTGGCTCCAAATGGTGGAAATATTCACTCTGCTGCTGTCAGTACAGATAAGAGGGAAGTAACTTTCCTTCAGCTGCAAGCTTCTAGTTAGCCCCAAGTCTTCCACGGGATGTGCTGGTCAGAAGCCCCCACTGCAGCTCATTGCAAGGCTGCTCTGTGTTACCAGGGTAGGGAATTTTTTATAGACAAAATAGTCTGATGACTGCCTCAGCCCACAGATAACCACAGATGTGGGTGTTAGAAATATCTGTCCTCATTAGAAGTAGGGGATGCAATGCAGGAACAAAGCAAGAGACTATTTCATGCCTCCCCTCAAGCACAATAACTTTCCAGTCTGGTATTGTGTAAATGTTTGATCTGCTGCTTGTATTTTAAGGTGTGGCTTGAGTAGGTTCTACTTGATTGGGACAAAGTAGGCTTACTGCCAGTTATGCCTGTTCATGTGTAGTTATTAACTCAAGCTTTTGGGGAAGTTTTACATTTTGGGTGTTTTTCAGGCACTTCTAGAAGAAGTCTTATTATTAAGAGGATACAGATCTTAGCAGACTGTAAACTTACAGACTTTAATTTTATATTCATTTACCTATTAAGAGAATGCTGTTAAATCTCTGATGTAAGCAAGAGGTCAAAGAAACGATCAGTGGTCTTTCAGCAAAACATCCTTCCAGAGTTTCACAGCTACTTTTGAGAGCAGTTTGTGCATTCAGGGTCATCCACAAAGCTTAGAAATAAGTTTTAAGGCCAGTGTGGGCTCCCTTCAAAAATGTTCACTCTAGGAAGAAGATATTCTGATATTCTTCAGTGTGAAGTAAAAGGGCATGTCCATTCGCAGAGCAGTAGAGAGGGCTGGAGAGGCTGAAGGTCATCTGAAGTAAAGAATTGTGTCAAGTGCAGCCACCAGGCTTGTGAAGTGCTGAGGCCTGAGTTGTGGGCCCTGAGCTGGAGTTGACCTATGAATGAGTCACAGCCTGGCAGAGGCAGAACCTGGCCCACCTGTGGCTCTGCCCTCATGCAGGTGGTCATAGCTGGGGTGGTGGGTGAGGCCAGGATTATGTCAACCAAGAGCTGATCTGTCAGAGGAGCTTCCTGTTGGGTGTGACTTCTGTTGGGGCTGGTTGTATCTTGCTGAGCTCTCTTGGTGGTGTCCTTCTATGTGAAGGGCTGCTGAGGGAGCCATCTCTGCCTGTTGTGTCCAGCACGTGATTCTGGCACCACAGTGGGTAGTGGAGGAGCTGGGCCCACAGGAACTTATGTCAGGACTATTTGAAAGAAGACTCCTGAGGGGATGTTGCCTAGTTCAGTGTTGGCCTGTGTGATCAGGCAACTGATGGCAGCATAAAATGATGACGGCTGAACCAGCACAACAGCATGCAACTGGCACGGAAATCATTGCTTTGCTCAAAGTGTCCATTTTTACAAATCTGTAAATTACTGCTTTGATAGTGTAGGTCAAAGTTAAATCCTGAGTTCTGTCTTTGTGAAATACACTTGTGTCAATACTTAATGTGTGTTGTCTTTTAATCTCAGCCTAGACGCCACTTACATTTTTAATTTATTCTATCTGTAACTGAACTTGAAAAGAGGTAGGGGAACCTAAAGTTTCACAGTTATCTTTAAGTCCTAAATTGTCTTTAGGTTACAGCTTCCCGTGAAGCTACAGGTAAAATCTCTGAAAGTTCGCAGACAGGTGTGCGCAAGATTAAAGACAGCAAACGTGATGTGACTTTTATTAATGCAAATGACTCAATTCTTCAAACAATATAAAACAAGAATTTTACAATCAGATTAAGTTGATAATTGAGAGACTAAAGGAACTACAGTCACTTAAGAATAGAAAAACTACATTAAACTGAGCTAAGAGCAGCATTTCAAGTACACCACTGTTTAAACACCAGCAATACGGTGACATACAAGTGGAGAAAATTAAATGAAGTTTAAAAAGATGAACAAAGCCAGACTAGAGATAAAGCCCACAGAAGTAGCTAAGCCACAGAAGTGCAGCAAAACAAGAACTTCCTTGTCTGTCCTACAAAGCTGGTCATACACAGATGATCACCCAGATGACCCAGCTTAACTATTTCTAAGAACAATATCCTTTGTTCATTATTGTGGGGCTCAAGATTGAAATAGCATGAAATTGCACATGTACTAAGCTGGAACTAACCATAAAGACTAGCATAAAGAAACTTGGTTGACCATAGAGCATTATGCTTTATGCTTAGCTGGTTCAAAATTTGTTTCAGTTCAGCTCAGTTTTCAAATGGAACTACACGAGGGTTCAGCTAGTCAAGGAAGTCAGATTGTAACAGAAACTACTGTGAGTAAATATTATTATTTGAAAATAAATATTGTGGTTAATGCTATCCCATTTTAGCTCAAAAGATCACCTGGCAACAAATCTAAATTGTCTTTTAAAGCAGAGCCTAATATTCCATAGTAGAGGAAAAAATCAAATTCAGATCTTCAGATTTTAGTGGATTATCTATAGTACTACTTCTATCACATGCAGAAAGCCCACAATTTGCAGCACTGGTGTGGGATACTGATCTAAGTAGGTAAAAGTCCTTATGCTATCCTCAGAGTGGGGTATAAGTAGCTGCTTCAGGAGTCACAAGACTTGCAAAAGTTAAGAATTCTGAAAAGTGAATGAACTATACGCAATTCAACCTTGAAAGGAAGAGTGAAAATGAGAGATTCGCTTCCCTCTTGATCTCCCCCTAGGTCAGAAGATAGCAAGGGCACTTCTCCTGAGAGGCCAAATACTGGCCCCACCTTGTCTTGGTCCACATCTAAGTGGGTAGAGTTGTTCATTGTTGCTTGGACTTGGATTAAAGATTTGGGTTCCAAAGTAAGACCTAGAATCTGAAAGGCAAATACAGGAATGGAAATCAGGACATGTGATCTCCCCACCAATGAGTGAGTTCTGCAAAGATATAAGGAAGGCTGCAGTCAGTAGAAGCCCAAGTCAGGTATATGAAGTCTTTGTTTCTGCAGCCAACTATAACCAGTTATCTTGTTAAAAGACATTGAAATACATACAAGGAACTCTGGGAGATGTCAGTTGGGCTGCTCTTGGCTTAAATATATTTCCTGTAGCTTTCTGCTCTTCTTGATTGATGCTTCAGACCAAGACAGTTATTAGCATGCTACTTCCCTCATGTGCAGGTATCCATATATGTGCATGTCAAGATGTGTGTAACTTATTAATAATCTTCCTCCTTAGGCACCACTACAGATATCTCTAGAAGATTGCCTTGTGACTCTCTTGAAATGATCACTACCTCTGACACTACAAGGGAGCAGGTCATGCTCATGGATGATCATAGAATCATAGAATGGTTTGGGTTGGAAGGGACCTTTAAAAGGTCATCTAGACCACCACACCCCCCACCCCATCGCCACCCCACCCCCCGCCCAGTGAGTAGAAACAGAGAGAAGGATGTTGTGAGGGACTGAGTCAAAGGCATTACAGAAGTCCACAGAGACAGCGTTTGTAGTTCTTCCCTTGTCCACTGATGCAGTCACTCCATCATAGAAGGCCACTAGATTGGTCAGGCAGGACTTGCCCTTGATGAAGCCATGCTGGCTGTTTCAAATCATGATGCTCATGTCTTTTGCATCCTAGTACCTCCACAGGGAGCTGTTACTCAGGAAATGCCAGAGGAAGCAAGGGGGACAGCTTTGAAAGCAAGAACTCAGTGCAGTTGTAGGGATTTTCTTTTTGCTTTTTTTTCCAGGTAGTCCTAGATGTTGCAAATGACCAAATGGAAAGAGCTGTCCAGAACGAGGGCTTTTTGAAAGCTGTTCCTTCACATACATCTCTCAGTAAAGTAATGTCTTCCTGTGGCATGTGAGAGCATTTGTCTTACATATCTGTAAATATTTAAAACTCTTCTAATCTGCCATTAAGACTTCTTGTGCTCAAAATGAGCTGCCAACAAACCCACTTCTAACTGCCCCAAAACTATAAGGATGGGTATTCTCTTCTCAAAACCCTTCCGAGCTCTGTGCTGTGTTTGTGCACTGGAGTCAGTCAGTATGTCTGTATGCCCTCCAGCTTACACCTTGATAAAAACTTGAAGAACAGTCTGGTTTCACTTCTTTCTTTGTCTTGGGAAGGAGCTGAATGGCAGGTCAGAGGGAGTCAGCATGGTAAACTATCCTAGCAAAGGACTTCCAAAATGTCTTACAAGATATGCCTTCGATTCCAAGCAAAACTATCTGTCTACAATGTTTGTGCATGTCAAAGAACAGCACTCCTGTCCTTGCTTCAGCAAGATGGACTTAATGACTACCTTTAAGTCCTTTTCAGTCACACTTTATGTCTATGGTCAAATGGTTACTTCTACATCATGTGTCTTCTGTCCTTGTAATTTCACAAACTGATTTTCTATATCCTCAGGGTATTTTCTATCTAAACGCTGTTTTCATTTCTATTATCAAGATTAGCTGACGTGCCAGATTGAAAAAACAGTCACAGCTGGCCAGTGCTGCATATCTTCAGGAAAGTCATAGAATTCATTTCTAAACTAAAAGGTAAGAAATGCTAATTCAGCAATCCTCCTGGTTTTCTAAGAGTTACCAGGCATCCCATGATGTTAAAATACCACTTTTTTCCAGTCCTTAGTGCTGCTTTTGAAGATCACTACAAACAGGCACAGGTCTCTAAAGAGATATTCTGTGAAGTATTCAGCACAAATTGACAGGATCTTAAGTCTTAATACCTGCTCTAGGGGAGAGAAGCTGCACTGGGAATAGAATTGCTTTGGGGCAAAAAAAAAAAAAATTGGAATTTTAAATAAGGATTTGCAAATTTGTACATAACTGCAAGCATATCCATTTGGTTCCCAGCCCATTTCTTGAGATGAGGAAAACACTGCAGGGAGGGCTCTGGAGTAATGAGGATAATAATCCTCTTGCCCTCCCTCTCCAATACACAGATCGTTCTCTTCCTTTCTGACAGATGCATCAAGAGCATCTTTGTACTTCGATGAGAAGACTACAGCTGGATAAAAGTGAGCTGAGTGAGAAGTTAATTTACAAATGGTAGAATAATCACATTCCCATTATTATTCCTTTTTTCTTCTCCACTAATGGAGTCAGAGCCACAGCAGCATATTTCCTATAAGATTCTCTCCTTCAATCTGTTTACAGGGTAGTTGTGTTTCCATAACTTTGGAAGAAGTTCCTATAGCCTGAACTGAGAAGACAGCCCTCAGTCCTGCATCTCCTGATGGATCCCAACAGTGTTAGGGCTGCCCAGCAGTTCTTTCATTCAGCTCTTGGGAAAATTACTGCATCATTTTATCACTTTTTTTTTTTTTTTTTGCATACTAGGGGGATTTGGGGCTGTTGTAATGATTCATCTTAGCATTGCACAAGAAGGTGGTCTCCTGTAAAAAGAATATTAACGTTTCTGAATTATTATCATCTGTACAGACATAAGGACTACTTAATATCTAGCTAAACCATGAAATAGCAGTGTGTGCTTCGGACCAAACTGCTGCTCTTTTGAAACATAGCAGCAGGAATATATGGCAACTACTTGAGTTTTTTAGAGTTCTTGATCTCTGTTATTTTTGAATAAACTTCATTGACTGAAATGTTAATGTAATGCTAATACTGTTTAGTAACCTTAGGTAGTGATTCATTTGAATGCAGCTGCATAATGCATATTTTGCAGGAGTTTCCAGTTGAGGCACTTGATGATGGTATGTCTGGAATGTCTCTGCTCCCTCTGCACAGCAAATGCCAGAGCTTTCAAAGTTTGAAGGACAAACACTTTTCCTCCGCACCCTTTTCTGTAACCTGGTAAATACAGCGCATCCATTGTGCTTGCTTAAGGGATCCAGGCTAACAATACTGCATTTATTAACTGGGTTTCTACATTTCTGGTTTTCTTCCCAGAAATGCTCAAATGAATGGTAAATGTGCCATATTATCTGGGAATTAATTTTTTTAATTCTAAAAGTCAAATTGGACTTCCTTGCCCAGCAATATCTTGCTGCCTTGGCAACACTTTCATCCTGGGGACAACTGTCAGGTTCCTGGATCTGCGTTCCCTCTACAATGAGTAAGTCCAAGCTTCCTGGTAGGTACCCTCATACTGTAGTGAAACTCTGATATAGTGGGAATTAGGGAGAGGGACAGTGCCAGCATACCCAGCCATCCCTTCTTTACTGCAGCAAAAGGATGGAGCTGGGAGAAAAAAACCAGAAGAGGAGCCAAACTTTCCTTTACCATATTTTAAAAGGGAGGCTCAAACCCTCAACAATATCTTAAATAATTGCTATGGATGTCATCTGGGATTCCCTTACATGTGAACCATTAGTCTGCACTGTGCCTCAATGAGCCTGACATGGATATCTACCTACCACTTATTTAGCTTACCAGGAGAGTCCTGGAAACTTAAAATAGCACTGCACACTCATGTGTGAATGTGTCCTTAAACCTGGTCAGGTCAGCACTGTTGGCTGGTGCCACGTGCTGCTTGAAAGAATAAAAGTTATTGCACCAAAACATTCTCAGCTTCAAAATTCAATTTTATTGTGAATTAACAAACTGAAGAATGCATCTGCTCTCATAATGTAGATTTCTGGCAGTGAGGTTTGTGTCATTCTTTGGAAAAAAATAAAAGCCAGATAGATTGAGTGTATTTCCCTCTTGAAAGAGATGGATGTTTCATTGCTGCATGAATACAGGCTCTCCTTGCACTGCTGCTTTGGAAGAACCAAGTGTAATCAAGTGTATATTAGTTTCTGCATCAAGGTGCAAGGTAGTTTCAGGACCCTGAAATGTCTCAGACAAAAACCTGCATCACAAAGCTTATGTTTGAACTTCAGAGATGAAAAAAGGGACAGTAACTCATCTTCTGCCTTGATTCCGCATTGTCAGCTGTAAATCCCTGCACTTAGGTGTATTGTCTTCAAAGAGCTTTAACTGGTGCAAGGCACCAGTTATGGAAGCAGGAGACCTTCAGGCTAGAGGGCTGGTGCTTACTCACTAGCAGGCTGCCCAGTCAGAAGAGGCCTGAGTACAGAGAGAGGCAAGCTGACCTGGAAGGTCAAGTTGATTAGTGTCTCTTTCAGATGAGTGATGAGTGAGAATGACTGGAGGATTACTCATTGCAGAATCCCTCAATGAATGTGACTGAGTGGAGCTCAGACAGGCTCTTCCTCAGCCTAGCCTCTCCACTGGGCACAGGGCAATGGGTGAAGCCTCACAAGGCAATGCTTTCTGCTGTCCTGGCAGTCGTGTCTTCTGGGGTGCAAGCTCTCTGTTCACCTAATATGACTGTCACATGCCTAGGCTGCGTCCTAAATTTTCCTGCTGAGTCACATAGCTGGTTCTAGGTTGTTTCCTCTTCAGCTCCGTGGTGTAGGAGCACCCAGCTGCAACTTTGTCCCCTCACTGGCAAAATGAGGGGATGTGCTCAGGCTTGAACAACTTATGAAGTAAATCCTGTCTTCTGGATACAGCTGGAGAAAGAGGGGACTTTCTAAAAGTGATAGCCAGTCTAAACGTGATGGCAGACTCATCAAACAGTTGAGATGCTTTCCCCTGAAGAAAGCACTAGGGTCAAGTTTTATAGCCATTTTAAAACTGCTATACTGGTTTTAATGACTCTTCAAGCTAATATGCAAAATGCTTGCGTCACAGAACCAAAAATCTTTTTGCTGTGTGCCGCTGCCAGCCAATGGCTCAGACACACCGCTGGGGGGAAGAGTTTATCTGTCTTTCACATTGTGATGAAGCAGTCTCTGAGCAGCTGTCTATTGAGAGATTTTGAGGAGGGAATAAGAAGGATTTTTAATTCCAGTTACAAGAACACTGGATAAACAAGACCTCCGTTTCCAGGAACTATGTTTAGAACCTGAAGTTAATACTAATTCTAGGGGAGAAGTCCAACCGCTTTGATCATGAAACAGTGTTCTGCAACCTAAAATCTTTAGAAGCTTACGAACAAGTGTAATTAATTTTTGTCATCTAATATTGACCGCAAACCTTCCCTGAAACCACACTTTTCTTTGGAAAATATATAATTGGCTGTCCTTTCCTTCCCTCTCCCTCTCCCTCTCTCTCTCCCTCTCCCTCCTTCCTTCCTTCCACTTTCTGTAACTTTTTGATTCTGGTTCCATCTGAAATACAGCTTAATACTACCGAAATGCTTAAAACAATAAAAGTATTTAAATTCTCTATAAGCTAAGCTGCAAATATATTTTTCTTGCCTTCCAGCCTGCAACCTACAAGCGTATAGGCAGTTGATGTATCCTACTGGGATTTATGGGTGTGAGCTAGCACTGGTAGCTTTTCAGAAGCTCCATATAGCAAAAGCTTTTGCAAAAGGAATGCAATAGCACTGTGATAATAGTCACTCGTATTTATTCTAAATGTTTTGTCTTCCGAATCCAGTGCTCTTTGTCTTACTGACAACAGCAACATTGGGTATATCAAGGAATGTCAGTTATTTCTATTGAAGTAAAGATGTTCTTATATGTTATTATTCCTCCAGGAAATAGTCAAGCAAACTCACAAGACTGTGGTAAGTCAGATGGGACATGCATGTCTTACAGTGTGTGGTTTTCTAATTTAGGATCAAGCGTGTGTTTATGGAGAGAATCTCTCTGTAGCCCTCACCTGCTGTGTGCTCTGGTTTGCATAGTAGAGCGGGCTTTGAGCATATGAACTTTTAGGGTGAAATTAAACTTGAAGGCATGCTCTGGGAGTGCCCCTAATGCACTCCACCCACAAACATCCCACCAGTTGCTGGCACCAGACTAAAGCCAGCCTGAAGTAACAACTGTGAAAGCACATATGTTGTGGCCATCCTGTCCCCAACACCAATGGCTTTGCCCTGCAGAGGTTGTGCTACTTGCAGATGTAGACACAGAGACGGGTACCGGAATAAAAGTGAATTTATTGAAATAGTCTTTAACTTGGCTTTAAAAAGTCTTTGAATTGTCAAGCCAAACCTGCACAATTACTCAGGCTCTGCACACATACAAAAACCTGGACAAATCCTGCCTGTGGCTTCCTGCTCTCTCTGAAGGTATTTGTGTAAGCCTGTGAAGGTGTTACCCATAGCCTCTGTTACGGGATGGCAACTGGCTTTCTGCACCTCCAAAATGGCAAATTCCACCACCATCTCTGCTTCAGATAGTTTAAAACTGTCCACTAGCTGATAATCTTTTCATCACTGCTTTGAGCAACAAGTTTTATCACCGACTTTTGAAATTTGCTTTTGTAGAGAGAAACCTGGTAGCAGCACCTTCTCTTTTCTCTTTTAATCCCCAAAACTATATTCTTCTTCTTTCCTCGCTCCTCCCTTGCAGCAACTGCAGAAGACTTGGTTCTGTTGTGATATATCGGGAAGTGTAGAGGGGAATCTCTGAGACCCTAAGCTCACTAACAGCAACACACTTCTGCTCCGGGAAGGGCCCTGAGAGTTTCTCATCATGCAATCTGTGGGAAAAGCAGTTCTGTAGATTTTTGTTCTCTTGATAAATGTCTTGTTATAATTACTGAGCTTAAGGGTATTGATGTTTTTAAATGGGAATGCAGAAGACATATTAAGAAGCCCCATTAGCTGTGATACTAGAATGAAACCTAAGACTTCGCAATGTCCTTTGCAAGATTATTTTGATGCCTGCTCCATAGACCTTCCCAAAGCATTTCCCACAGGTGATGCTGGGACTCATCTCACTGTACACACACTGAGAACATGGATGTTATCCTGCAGCTACTTGCCAGCTAGCATAGCATCATCTTAATATTACTGATAAGAATGACTTGTCTGAGGTCACAGAGAAAAAAAAATAAGATCTCGATCTCATCGCAATTCTCAGCAGAGTGCTCTTGCCTGACACCTTAAATCAAAGGGAAAAAATAAATCAGTTGCAAACTGGTGTACCTTGTCAGCTCTTATACCTGCATTCTTTGTGCCTTTTGAGCTTACTTGATTGCCCTTTAGGGACATGTTTTTTTAATTTAATTAACATGCCGCTACTCTTTCCTCTATCTGGCATGCAAAAGCTTGAATTAATTGAGTATTGAC
This sequence comes from Coracias cyanogaster, assembly GCA_033124195.1. Classification (NCBI taxonomy): domain Eukaryota; kingdom Metazoa; phylum Chordata; class Aves; order Coraciiformes; family Coraciidae; genus Coracias; species Coracias cyanogaster. The sequence continues at coordinate 2,060 of JAVSBS010006278.1, read as the reverse complement.
TAAGGGAACTTCTTACCAGCAAGGCATTGCTATCATCCAAACGGCATGCTCACTGGTGTGTGCAAGAGCTGAGGATGAACTCGGGGCTCACTGGGCTGCTGCCTGTGGGCTGCAACCCCCACGACACCTGGGAGATCTGCCACCAACATGAGACCTGAAAGCCAGTTTGGCTCTCGTGCTCAGGCTGTAGAGGTAATTTGCCTCATCTGTGTCACCTCTGCCTCCAGAACTCACTGTGGACCACACACATGTTGTGTATACGTACATTGGTGAATATATCTATGTATTTATAGGTGTATATGTATTTATTTGTATTGGGTCCAGCTGGGATGGAGTTAGCTTTTTCCCAGCAACACCTGTGATGCTATGCTTTGAATCTGTGGCTAAAACAGTGTCGATAACACACGGGTGTTTTGGCTACCTGCTTGCACAGCCTCTTTCGCACTCTGCCCCTCCAGCAACTAGGCCGGGGACAGCTGAGTGCTTTGGCTTTGGGGGTATTATCATCCAAGGTGGCCACTGGTCAGAGACTGGGCATCTGTCTGCTTGTTGGAGCTGGTGAGTGATTCCCTTTGAATTGTTTGGGCTTTTTTTCTCTCTGTACTTTTTAAACTGTCTATACCTTGACGCACAAGTTTTCTTGCTTTTGCTCTTCCTATCTTCTGCCCTGCCCTACTGCCAGGATTGAGAGCTAGCAAGCAGCTGTGTGGGTGCTTTGCTGGTGGCTGGGGTCAGCCCACCACTGTCCTTCTTGGCGCCCAGTGTTGGGCTTGAGGAGGGCATTGAAATAACGATGGGCTTGATCAGAATGCGTTAGACTGAATTTATAGTTGTGTGGCTGAGAGTGCTAATGGCTGTATTCAGCCTTTGCTGTTTGCTCTGTTGCTGTGTTGTGCCCAAGAGGACCTATGATAATAGTGTCTTTGAGCCTGGCCTTTGGCTCCTGCAGTGCTGCTGTCCCACCACTCTGGGGACCATCTTCTTTTTCCCCCAGGGGACAGGTCTTTCTTTCCAGCCACACTGCAATGGATCCCTGGCGTCTCAAGCATCTCTGTGCAATGGTTTTGAAGCTAGTTGCTGCTGATAAGGGTAACAACAGCATCCCTATGGCCTTCCATTGCCCACTGCCCCTGTCCTCGTCTCAGACTCCCAACCCAGAAGTCCCTTGGTGGTGCCTCCAGAGACCCCTTGGCCGAGGGGTGCACCCCAGGGCATTCTATTCCTGGGTAGGAAGGGGTGTTGGAGGGCTTGGGCAGGTACCTCTAGTGTTTTCACCCCTGACAGTGTGGGAGTTCACACCTGAAGAAGCACGGAGGCTTGCCAAAGTGGCAGAGCACCTGAAGCTCTGCTGTCTTGTCTACATGAAGAAGAGATAGCAGCTCCTGGTCCTGTGTTAGGGTCTAGCCTATGCCTACTGGGCCTTCCTCCAGCAGCCTTATGCTGGCCTCTGCATCCATGCACGTGCAAACAGGTATGACAGCTGAAGCAGAGACCTGGCTGTTGGCTACCACAGAGACCCAGCTGTCAGCTACCTCCGAGGAGAAGCAGCACAAGCATGGGCCCACCCTGTTGGTGGGGGAGGACGAAGGAACAGGGTAGCCCTGGGGGACAACAAGAGGCAGGCAGGAGGTGGAAAACACCTGTCACCTCTTTCCCAGTGAAGTGAGTGGTGCAGAAAGATTTCACTTGCCAGCCAGGTGACTGGCTTGCCACCTGGATGCTCTGGTGTTTGGACATGGGGGCCAGCAGCCTGCCCCTGGAGGGTGGGGAAGTGCAGCAGCTGAGGTGCCTCACAAAGGATCATCCCATCAACAGGGAGATCAGGAGCGGGGCCACTGCCCGCAGCCTCTGGAGGCGGCTTCTCTGGCTTGCAAAGGAGAAGTATCCCTTTCAAGGAGACTCTAGCAGGGGAAATGGACCACCCACAGAGGAAAGTGGTCTACAGTGACCTGGACAAAGACTGGGTCTCCAAAAAGAGGTGAAGCGCTGCCCTGTTTTAAGTTAGAACACAACTAGTTCTGTTCAGTGATTTTACTTTTCAGCTCAGTCTCTTCTAATGA
>JAVSBS010006277.1:55327-69453 GCA_033124195.1 Coracias cyanogaster | reverse complement strand
AACAGCAACTCCTTGATGTATTTCAGCAAGCGATTGATACACATCAATTTGAGCGCTTGATTCTGAGTCAATACAAGGGCGAACTTGAGCAACTTGAAAAAATGACTTTACGGGTCATTTCACTACAGCAACAACCCATGCTGAGTATTTTATACCGTTATAAAACTCAAGATGTCACTAAAAACTATCCTTTAAGTGAAGCGTTGGATCTTGCTCGTAATTTATTGTTGTGTTGTAAGCAGGCTAACTTATTTACCGCGACCGAAGAACTACAACTGAAGAAGAACAAGAAAAAAGCCATGCTCACTGTAACGCAAAACAAGGCTACTGCTAAATCTGGATCTGAACAGCAAGGCCATGACCGTGTGAAACACCGTTATGTTGATCAGGATAGTTTATTTCTACAACCACTAGGCATTACAGATGCCAAAGCGCAAATCATTCCAAGCATGGCGCGTAAATGGAAGCAAATTAATAAGTTTGTAGAGATCTGTGCGGGCGCAGTCGAACAAATTCAGCAGACTGATCAGCCATTGCATGTGGTCGATTTTGGTTCAGGCAAGGGCTATCTAACGTTTGCTTTATATGATTATTTGCTGAAGCAAGATTTGAACCCTTTTGTGACTGGGGTTGAGCTAAACAGCAAAATGGTGGAATTCTGTCAGGAGGTTGCGGACAAGTCAGATTTTCAGCAACTTGATTCACATTTGTGCAAGTGAAAAAAACAACTTGCCAAGAGGTTCACTTGTGGCCAAATCTGAACCATTGACACACTTGTGAACTACTCTTTTTGTCTATATCAACACTTTGCCATGGTTATTCATCATGTATGTGTCACCACCTGCTGTGTGATGTTACCTTTGTCTCACGACTAACTCACTTTGCTAAACGCAAGAACATTCATATAGATGGCACATAATGAATATAGCACATTGGAGATGAGTCTTTGGATGAAACTGCATTTCTGTTGAGTAGAATAAATATTTCAAGACCACCACATACACTGTTAAAATATTTCCGTATTATTTTTGAGTGTTCCAGAAAATTAACTACTCTGTTGCAGAAGATTGAAGGCTTAATCACCTCTGGTTATAAAAACAATGCAATACAAGAGGACTGCCATGAAATACATCTTCACCTCTGCAGTCAGGACCAGAAACATCAACTTCCTTGAGCCAAACACTGAATATATACTGCACAGGAAAAAGTGAGGATACCCTTGTGTTGCCCACAGTGTCAATGAGGGAGAGTGCTCTTCCTTCAAACCTCATTCAGAGTTACAGCCATGAGTAAAACAAATGTGCTAGCCATAAATCTCTCTTGAATTTTCCAAAATTAATCCACTTTTGTGCTTAAAGAATACTTGTTTTTCATGTACCGGTTGTAGTCTTTCTTATAAAAGAAGGATGAGTTTGTTTAAAATTCATAGTAAAGTCATGGTAGCTCTGGATGGATCAGATTTTGGGTGTGAATAAAAATGATCTAGGAATTGCACGAGCAGCCAGTTTTTACATTGACATATACTAATCCTGGACTTAAAAAGAATAATTGACAATGACATACCAGGTGGTGTATCTGAATTTCCATAATCTTCTGCATAGGATGAAAGTAAGCAAGTTTGTTTTGCCATTCTAAAAGAGGTACTAAATAGCAGTCTGACAACAGACCTATTTAGACATTCTTGTTTATTTCTAGATTATTGAAGTACAGATTCCCTTGTGAGACATAATTCTAATTCTATTTTAATTTTGCTATGAGACTATTTTAGTGCTACTTCAGAGCTGATTAAGTTGCTCTCTGAAGACAGCAAGCTCCACTGCAGAGAAAAGAAAATAAGCTCATTTTTATCTATGAAACTGTAGTGTTTCGGTCCTGTATACTTTTACAGTTTATATTAGAATTCATCTGATTAGACATTTCTATTTCTTTGTCCTGTCTAGTTTAAAACTGTCAGTATGCAGTGTGTATCCCACTATCATGGGAGTGGAACCATAAACATTTCATGAATATTTCCTCTCCTTGTATCAGATTCATACCTAGTTATCTGGCATTTATCATAAATTACGGGACCCCAGTCCCATAACTACACAGAATTTATTTCTCTTCCTTGAGCATTTTTTGGTTGATTGGTTGTTGGGTTGTTTTTTTTTTTTTGTATTACACTGTAACTTTAAAGCAAGCATGTCAGTGCTTATAAGGCCTTCTGCAAATGAATGAAAATGTATGCAAATGGACAATCTGGTGTTCCTTTGTGGAGGACATGGGGAGGTACGATAACTTGAAATTCACATACCTATTTGCATTTGCCTTCCAATTTACTGAAAATACACAGACGGAATTTGCTGGGTTGTGTATTTATCAATTCTAACAGGCTGCATGCAGAACCTTTTGAAGACAAACCAGCCATTAGCAGCTGGAAGAACAATGGTAACTGCTGTACTGTGTAATAGTTTTTGCAGCTTAACTAGAACAAATAGCTTGATTCTTTGGTATGGAAATTCTAGGTTTGTCAATATTCACAGGGCACTAGGTTTATTTGTGTTAGCTTTAAAATTATACAAGGTGTGCCACTTGTGTTCACACAGTATGTCCACACATCATGTTAAAAGTAAGGAGCTTCAAGTCACATTTGTTATGATAGGTAAGATTTTGAAAAAATACTTATTAGTCTATTTTCCTGTGCATCTTGCAAATCTTTCTGTCTGTAGTGCGCAAGCCAGAAACCAAGACGCTCACTTCCTTTGTCATTTTTTTCCAGGCACCTACTTCAAAGTTTTACAAAGCTTTTTTCAAACAGTATGTATTCAAAACAAGAACAGGTAAATACTAAACTCTGTGTTCACTATTAGGATACCACTGAGAAACTGTCACCATTGGGAAGAAGCTCCCACTGATCCTGAATGAAATTTTCACTGAGGAATGAAATATAGGAGACTCAATCCATAATCCTTATTATCAGTAGGTTTTGTGACAGGAAACTTCTCTCTTAAAATAGTCCTACACGAACAGCATTCTGTCCTGTGAATTACTACTAGGTTAATCCATCAGATCAGATGAGGATAGGAACATGGCTATCCTAAATAATAAACTCAGTAGAAGACTGCCCTCAGGTTTTTCACTGATTAAGGATGAAAAGATGGAGGAAACAGGAATGTCAACTGACAGTGGTGCTGGCATGCTGCGGCCATGAGCCTCTCAGCCAGTAGTCCAAGTTTATGGGGTTGACAACAACGAAGTCCTTGTATGGTTTCTGAAGACCGCTACAATTCCCAGCATGGAAAGTCTGATAAGTGCAGTGACCATAACAACTGAGTGGAGACCATGATCTGACTTGTTTGTACCTGCCAAGAGCCTTACCAGCCAAGACCCACAATTTTTCAGCAAAATAAATGCAATGATAAAGGATGAAAGCAAGTCATGGAGACATTAATATCCTCCACAGCTTTATCTATTTAAAAGCTAGGCCCCTAGTGTAAAGCAACTGCTTTGTCTTTCTACAGCTGGTGGAAAAGATGACACATCAAAAGGCACTTAATTCCACTTACTTCAGACATAGTTTAGCTAGCTGGATTGTTCTCCAGAGGTTGGTCTCCCTCCATTGACCACAGAAAGAGCTTCAGTAACTACTTTACACTAGATGTCTAACTTTTAAATTGCTGAGGTTAGTGAGCTGAATCCCATTTCAATTGTGCAACTTCAGAAAGGTGGGAAGCTGGCTTGAATGATTGTTTGTTCAGTTGTTTTGCCAGGGCAGTGCTTGAGCAGATGTTTCTATTGAGCTGTCCTCAATAACTCAAGAACTTCTCCCAGGTGCTTGCCATTAATTTAGAAGTTAGTCAAGTGTGAGTAGTTTAGATTGTTCTTCCCAAAAGTCCATTACCTTTGTACTGAATTTTTTCTATTTAAACTGCTACACATATGCCTTGCTTTCTCTAAATGACTGTGGCAACAATATAATGTAATAATCTGAGTCTGACCCATGATGCTTTGTAAAAACTTATGTGTACTAGTATATATTAGAAACTTTCTTGACTCAGATTTTCACTGTATTTGCAAAGAATACCAGGGATGCAGATTTAGATGATGTAATTAATAGATTCTCAATTAAATCCTTGGCAGTCAGCCTCAGGAATTCTGAAGAATAACATCTCCCATCATTAAACGGTATTATTTCAAAGTATATAAACACACCTTGTGTTCATCATCAGACCACAAATAAATATTGTCAAGAGACATGAAACTGAGCCAGATGGAGCACAAGCCCAAGAGGCAGTTAACAAATAAATTAATTAACATTCAAATTAAAATAATTACAATTCTGATCACATATGAATATTGAGCTGTCAGATCTAAGCTTTGTTTGGAAATACAACATTTGCCCATATTGATGGATGGAAGAATCAGAGTAACTATTGACCTGAAAGCTCAAAGTCTATTAAATGCATCATTCCTGGATTCCATCCTTTGTTCACCAACACATTGGAGTGACATTTTGTCAATGGTTTGGTCTTGAGAATATATTTCATGTAATCTCTCCCACAATGTGATTAACTCTACTGGAAATGCAGATGAAAAGGTGTATTCAGTGTTTTGCAAAGGGTTGCAGATGAGGAGCATTGCCTTCAACATTAGTAGCTATCCAGGCACAGAAAGAGATAATCCATACTCAGTAGAAGTGTACCAGGGCTTCTCATACTATGTGTAATGATCATACAGAATAGATTTCAGAATAAATACTAATTGTCTCATCATGCAAACCAGAGAAAAAAACAATCTCTAATAATTAAGGAAGGGGAGCAACAACTTATTACACAATGCTTAATACGAGGGGTTGGAGGATATAATTACCAAGAGTTCTCACTTAGGTTCAGTCAGTAATAGAGGACAGACATGTAAGTGTAACCTGATTCTGCAAAGAGACACATATGTACAAATACTTACATGCACATGCATACGCACACAGATATGTATAACCCATTGCGACTGGTATAATTGAAATCAATGGGCCTACTCAACGGGTCTATGACTTATTTACTCTGGTTTCTCTAAAATGGTCTGGTAGCAACATTGGCCTGAAAGTAGTTATCAAGTGTGTGTACATACACTATAACGATGTAAAAAGGCCTCAGTTTAACTAGGAATAAGGCTCAGGGTACATTAAGTTAAATACATAGATAAATCTTTGAACAATCAGAGCTTAAGGACATTATGCAAAAGGTGCTTTCAGATGGAGTCGTTTGATATAAGCAGTTAACATAACTCATGCTACTGAACAAATACGAATAAGGCAAGAAATGTATATTTAAGAGAAATTACTCTTGAAAAAGCTTATTAGGTTCTGATTATTATTTCTCCTATGCCCTTTCCTACTTCAATCTTTTGTAAATACATGTTGATACCTTCTATGCCAAGGAAGATAAAAGCATGTTATTCTCTTTGCTTTAACTCACTGATCTGTAATTTCACAGACCAGGGAAGCTTCCTCTCCTTTCACTCTCTCCCAACAGGACACATCTTCTGGGCAGCAAAATATAAGCCAAATTTAGTTACCATTGAATTTCTCATGGACTTCCCATGCACCTGTCCCAGAACTGCTGATGAGAAGTAAGGCTGTCCATTCTACTCACCACACTGCTACACATAGAAGACAATGTCTATGCTCTGCAACTGCACACTACACAGTCATCTCCTATGTCTGCCCATGCACAAGCCATTTCCCATATTCACAGAATATTTATTCTTCATATATCTGTTTGGCCCCTTTTGTGGAAATATTATTACGACGGTTTGCCGTTTATGGGCTGGATACATTGGAGTTCTGGAAAACAGTCACATGTCCTCACATATGGAGAACATACATGACTTAATGTATCTGCCAAAGGCATAGATTAGATCCACTTGTCTTCTATCAGTCAGTAGTTATTAATCATAAACAGACTGGTCTTAATTTGGTCTATTAGACAGTGGTTTAGGCTCCTGGCATTTTCTCATCCTCCTCACCATTTTCTTACAGAAAGAATCAGAAAGGGCAAAAATTACAGTGCTGTACCTATACTGATAGAACCGAAGAAATGCAGGAGCCCTTTCCAGTCTAGGCAGGGTTACAGTGACATTGAGGTATGTGAACATGATTATTTGTGTGTTTACATACTTATCGCTAAAAGATATTCCTATACTTGGAGGGGAATAAACTAGTGGAGTAAGCATATTTATGACACTGAACCTAGCCCATCCTAGCCAAGCTTTATTAGTCAAAGTACAGTATGTCATCATATAGAGAAATAAAACCTATAGGGTTTGGCAGCTTAAAAAATTGGTATAATAAACTGTGTATATGCCAGAGCTGTCACAATCGCAAATGAATATGCATCAGCTTAAACCACCTCAGTTGAAGTTTAGCTGACCCCATTTCATTTTGCAAGGGGACTGGTTAAGCATCTGTAACGTGGCCAGTTAGAGCAACTCATAAAAAGTTGAAACTGAGTATGCTATGATAGCCAGGTTGTTCAAAATGTTCCACTGCATGTTTCTATCTTTCATTAAAATGACATGAGGACTGCTAATGCCAGATTTTTGTCTCTAACTGTTCCATTTGTGAAGAAAACTTTATCAGTGTACTTTGTAGTTAACCAATACGACAGTTTCAAGCTTTTAGATTACATGAATTGACATCTCCAAGAAGTATGGATAGCACTGTGGTTAAGAATTCATCCCCCTTGTGGATCTGCAGCTTTAGTCACAACATTTATTCTATTCACTGTTTTCTCATTCTTTATATTATCTGTTGTGGCCAAAATTATCTTTTTAAAGATAAGTGTTTTACAAGCTCTTGTTAACTCTATTACATTGCTTCTAGTTTTCTCCTCTTTACTTCCTCCCCACCTCCATCTAGATTTTCTTACAGTTTCTATTTTCCTGTCAAAGTAGAATTTCTTCAATAATCACAAGACCCCTTCAAGCATGAAAAATCCATCTGTGCTGAAGCTCACAAATCTTCTGCCTGGACTTCAGCAGCAAAAGCTGAAGCTGCATTATAGCAGTTAAAGTTGATTCCGATTCTAACAGGAATCAGTTCACTGTTTTGAATATCTTTGCATGTACTGATTACACACCAAGTAATTGTGAAAAATTAACAATGGACCCCTGAGTGAGAAGATATTGTATGGTCTTATTATATACTCTCTCTATATATATATAATTGAGAGAGAGCACTAGACAGCAAGCGTATGACTATATACATACATATACATATATACTTATATATAATCACACAAATATATCCATACACAAATGCGTATAGATTAATATATACACACATACCTCACTCAGTTCTAATCACAGTATAGTTCATTGATTGTGGTAACTGTATCCATTATTTCCCTGTAATGAAAACACCTCTGCATGATTGATTAGAAGGCAATATTGGATACTGCCAGGACTTCTCTTTACTGTAGTGCAGGTGTTAATGCACTTAGAAGTGCTACACTTTCATGATTAAATTTGCCTTCAGGAAGAAGGAAGTATTTGTTCTTCATTAGCATTTTTGCTAGATGGGATTCCACAATCCAGTCTCAGGAACAAATGAGGCATTTTCACTCATCACTGCAGATGCAGTAAATTTGTGAAATAGGCTTTTAAGAAATGCAAATTAAGCAAAAGCTATGAAAAAAACATGCAGATGGAAAAACCTCCCATACTACCAATAGGACTGCTACTCCCCTTTGGCAGAGCATTCTCCTGGAAAACGGCATGTTGCAGGGCTTGAAGGCACCACCCTGACTGCACTTGGCTGGCAGTCGCTGTAAAATCCTGCACCTGAATGCCTGTGTTTTTCATAATCTATATAAAACAGGCTACTGCTTTCAAGTGTTTTTTGGTGACCCACCATTCCTATCACAGATTCATTCCACTAAACTAGCTTGTAACCTTGGCAGAAAGGGCAATTTTTTGTAGGATAAAAACTGACCAGCTTCTTTAGCTCTGAGGGTGGTTTTCCAGACCACATTATAAGGGTAGAGTGGTGAATTTTTTATGGCAAAGCATCTCTTCAGATATAATACATTCAGGCTGAGAGGTTGCTAATCCAGCCACTGTCATGAGCACTGTGTTTGTTTAATTATGATCTCCAGGCTTCATCCTGAATAACATGTCACTCACAGTACTTAGGAAAAACTGAGCATGGAATTAAAGTTAGTGGGAGTAAAAAAACAGTATTTTCAAAGAATTTTAATGTTTCAGCATATGCTTAACTTCTAATCAGAAACTTCCAGAAGAATATGAAGTTCAAATATAAGTACTGACTAAGGATTACTGAAGCATTATTTTCCAGGAAAAAGCAGTCTTCTTAATTTATGTAGTACATGATATATTGTAGTATATTGTATAGAGAATAATATACTAATATGACTGAAAAGTCTAAACAAAAGGAGTTAGAAGTAAAAAGAAAATATTTTTACATTATCAGAACAGCTCCTTGGAAAGATTTACCCCAGAGGATTTCATTAAAACTGATTTATTCACTCAAAATATTTATATTTCAAGGAAATGATGTTTTCCAATGGAAATGCTTTTCCTCATTTTTTTAATCATCTCTTTTCAGTATTTTCTTAAACCTGAAAGCATTTTGCTCAATCTTTTATTCCTGGAGGGAAACACTCCATCTAGGCACATTTAATTTGGTTAAACTTAGAGATACTTATAATATTTCTTAGCATATTGTGCACATTCCTTGTCAGAAAGCTACTGAAATTATTAATTTTTTGAGCCATTACTGAAGAATTTTTATTTAATAAAACTCTACTCAGTAACTTTAAACACTACATTTTCTGTTGCAATTTTATGTAAGTTTCACACAGGTAATTGCTGAATTCCTTGAAAAACTATACAGAGTCCACACTACTATTTCTGTTTCCTGCCATAGATATATATTGTCAAACAGAAATTTAACACTGCGTTGCTAAATGTTTCCTTTCATCCCACTCTCATGAAATATTGATAATATGCCCTGAAGAGCTCAGACCTTGTTCCTATGCAGTATTTTTTTCTGTGAGGCTGCCATAAAATTCTTTTTTATTACTTTATTATCTCATTGGTAAAAACCTGGGCCTGCTATTCATTTTTTATGTATGCATGCTGTTTTCTTTCATTAGGCACAGTTTAACTCTGCTGTAAGGGCTGTTCCATGGCACACAGATGAGGGAGGGGAAGCCATTTGAAGAAGTTGTTGACTGGTTTGCTTCCATCACCTGAGTTGCTTGCTCCTGTTGTCAATTCATAGTTCATTTTTCTACTGGCTCAGCAGTACCTGTGGCACTGCACTGGCTGCAGGATCACTGAAATGAAGAGTTATTTGGGGGAAGGTTCTTTTAACAATTTCTGTGACATGCAATATGGCCCTATAAACTACTCCTGCTGTAGCCCTGAGGAGGTGAGGGAGAGGAATCAGCAGCAGGAGGGATGGAAGATGAATGAAATTTCGTAAGCCAGCTTTGCTGCTGAAACCTGGCTGCCCCTGAACTATAGCTTCAGGCAACTTTGCTTCTGTTATGGTAATTGATGTTTTGGAAGAATAACAGCTGCATGTCAGCTATTTAATTTTTTGTTCTGTGCTTGACCAGTTTTAAGTAAAATGATACAGGGTAAACAAATTAACCAACCTTGAAACCTTTGCCCAGACCTGTTTAAAAGCAAACATTTGACTGCTGCAAATCTGGGGAATCCCATGACCTTTTGGAGGAACTAGAATGGTCCAGTGAAAGGAAGGAATGCAACAGAGAGAAGTAGGTGACCAAGGAAGACATCAGAGCCCTTTTGAAGCCAGTATGAGATTCCCTGTTAGCTTCAAGAGGATAGAGATTCCCTGTTAGCTTCAAGAGGATAGAGACATCACACTGGGCTCAGCTCCTTGCTCTTAAGAAGAACTTAATTATGCTGGCTGCTGTGTCTTCATTTACAACTTTTCCAAATATTTCCCTACATGCTCTCAGCAATTTAAAGTGAGAATAAGTGCGTGGGTACAACTCCTCAGTGACCCCAAAGAACTGTGTAACACAGCTGAGGTGTCTGGCTTTTTGCCATCTTTTGTGCTCAATCAGGCTGCAGGCTAATATGTCCATGAAATGCTTATCTGTCTTGTGTCAGACAAAAAGTATTTTACCTAATACAAGGTGATTCTGGGTTGGACTTTTTAATAGATAAAAAATTAATTAATAACCAGACTAAAACTTTATGGTTGCTTAAGGGCATGTGTGGCATAGAAAGAATGAAAGTAATGGGACCTTCCAACGAGAAAAGAAAAAAAAAAGTAAAAAAAATGTCTGGAGACTGAAGCCAGGAAAAATCAAAGCAGAAATTAGGTACAAATTATTAACAAATTAGTACATCAAGTATCTTGTATCGTGAATTTGACCTCTCCTGGCCTCCCAAGTCCTTTATACTTAGGAAACACTTGTAAATAGAAAACTGGGAAAAAGTGATTTGGGTTCATTAGAACTTGAAACTTTAACATAATCGATTTCAATTTAGAATACCAGAAAAAGATTAAAAGAAAATCAAAACAAATCAGAAAAAACCTCCAAAGCACCAACCAACATTTACACAAAGCTAATTTTGTGACAAAATAGTCTGAAATGGCATGCCAGAATCTGTTTGCCTGTCATCTCTGCTGCTATGGAACTTACACTTATGCTATTAGCATTCTAGCACCTCATCCTAGCACTTACTTTCATATAAAATTAGCCCTGCATACAAGATGTACACACATGTCTTTTTGTGACATAGCAACACTGATTTAAAAACTGGAATTCACAGTAACCCAATAAAAATGAGGGCTGTAAATTAACAAGACATAATGTAGTCTTTGTAGTTCTCTAGAGTCCTTGGATAAATAGAAAAATAAATGAGGAAAAAATGTAAGTGAAAAGAAACCGCCTTTTCTTCAGATGGTCTGTATTTCTAATTGAAAATTTTGCCTGGCATTAGTTGGTGGGAGCATAGGACATACAGTGTGAAAGGTCAATAAATGAGTATAATACATGGAAAAAATGTCTTACTGGAGAAGTTGATGGACACCAGCAGTTTTAGAATTACATATCCTGCTTGTTTACCCATTTCAAAGGCCTTTCTAACACTTTAGTGATACAAGTCCATCACACTGATTGACAAGGACCTAATCAGTTCAGGATCCAAATTAGGATATACAGGCAAAAAATTCTTATTACTTAATATGTATCCAGTTCACATAGCTGGTAAAAAACCCACATTTGTAAAAGAATAATGCTGAATTCAAAAATGCGCATTTCGTTCTGCAACGCTAATAGGCTGTGCCAGGGGTATTTTAATGGCTTGGAAAACGCGAGTGGTGTATGAGAAGAGACAAATTAAAAAGACGCCTTACAAAATATACCTGAATCACAGCAACACTTCCCATTCACCAAGTGCTGTTTTACTTAACAATTCAAAATAATTGTATTTTAGACTATTTTGTGCTTAGCCTCAGGAGGATTCTTTGCTGACTTCTACAATACAAAAAGAATATATTTACTTGGATGGTGAGCCCTCCAGGGGCAAAGACTGTCTCTTATCGTGTGTCTTTTACGGGGCCTAGCACAGTGGGTTTTGTCTTGATGTTGTTGTAATACAAACAAGTAACATATTTCAAAGCCAGAAGGTGCACTGTAATCACCCACTTTGATCTCCAAACCAAAATGGCAGGGGTTTAGGATGATCTAAGTCCTGCTTGCTTAGGAAGCAAATGCCAACTATACAGTGTAAGGAGTTTAATGGCTTCCTCCATAACAGAGTAATTCATCACTAATGAGGAGAATAGGAATCCTTTTGCATTCATGCCACAACCCCAAGCCACTCACTAATAATAATAATAATAATGAATAATACCAGAAGCAAGAGAAATATATTTGATTTCCTTTCATTTTTCTCAGACACTCAGTAGTGGTTCTGTATAAAATCAGGTGGTTACATTAAACTATATGTTCAATAATGTTTAAATTAAAACTATGCACCCAGATGGTAGCTGAGGGTCTCTATTAGATGGATCTGATGATAAAATGGAAGAAAGCCCAACTCATGAATTTTGTTTTCATAATCTGTACAAGGCTTTGATCTGTTTTATTTTATTACTCTCAGCATTTAAGTCTTCAAGAATCACAGCTTCAGATTAGCAAGAAGCCCTGCAGTAACTAAAGCGCAGTGAGGGTTTTGAGCAGGGCATCAGCACTGTTTTGTGGCTTTCATTGGAGTTACTCTTCAGCTACCTGAAGAGTAAGGAATGCTCCCAAAAAAAACCAGATATGGACAACTCAATGTCTGTAGCATTTGTCCTGATGTATTTTCAAAATTCATTGAAAAATATTTCACTAGACCCTGTTCCTTAAGTGATATAAATCAGTGCAGCATCACTGATGTTAAAGAAAGAACCTTGACTTAAGAGCTGTTGAGATTCAGGCCTGTGCTCTTTATATTTACATTTGCAAGTAGTATAGTTCATGGAGTAGGATCCATGGAGCATGGATCTCAGCCTACAGAGTGAAACAGAGGTACAGAGGAACCAATGCCCATACCGTGCGTGATACAGGGATTTTACTTTACGTCATTTTTTTTCCCATAGAGTGAATACCCGGTAGCAGTTAGCATACCGGACGGGTGCTGCTGGAGAGTTGGTACACAGCAGAGTGCTATGTGCTTCTGGTTTAATTTCATCCTACGGTATTCTGGTTTAGGTGCTCCAAGACTACACTAACATGCAGACCAAAGCATGTTTAGATGAGATGACTGGGAAATATGCTTCAAAAGCACAGTACTGATATGAGCAAACACGAATCAACACAGTAAATCCAGAGAATTCTCTTAGAGCACATAAATTGACTTTAATCTTGAAACATGGCCCTTCAGGACAGCACCAAATCTGTGTTGGTGTTATTATAATCTTGGCTATTCTTCAGAAGATCATTTTGACCTACCGTCATATGAATACAATGTGCTTTGGGCATTCTGAGCATTTTTGAGCAAACATTTTCTATTTATGAAATTCTAATTTTCATATTCTCCAAGGATGTTCAACATGGAATACAGCAGTAATGTGTTGTCTCACTGGCTGCTTCTTACTAGGGGCACAGGGACAGGTCATAGTTTCAGGTTCAGACTTGGTGTTCCTGCTTGGATGCCCAGAATTAGGCTGAAAGAATATCCCCAATGCTCTTAACAACAATAAAGTCTCCTTCTACTACATACTGTTTCACTGTGCTAAAGCCCTATTGTAAGCAGAATGGATGTATTTAGACTATAATTGAATTAATCAAATAGTTTAGGTTCCCTGAAGCTTTATGTTTGGTATATAACAAAGTCCTAGCTTTGCCAAAACTAGATTTTCAAACTGTGTGCAATTAGCATGTGTCAGCCAACATTTTCTAGAACTACATTTTCATACCTAACCTAGACAAGCCAGAAAAGATAGAGAAAAAGCCATACAGTGAGGGATAAAAAGACATTTAGAGAAAGTAGAGGATGTTTATGTATTTATAAAATATCCTGTGTAAAAAAAAATAAAAGTTCTTTCTTAGACTTCATTCTAAACTCGGCAAAAGAATATGAGCCTCAGAGCGACATGGAATATTACCTATTATTTCTACTGCAAGTCCATTGAAGCACAAAAGAAAGACTTGTGGAGACTTTGTACAAGATATCAAGTGGAAAAAAAAGGCAGGCCCTTGCCAAAAAGTCTGCAGCATCCATGTACATAAAGGAATCAGGAGAAAGACTACAATAATCCATTCTTTTTGGGTGAGGAATAGAAATAAAGGACAATATCCTTGTAGGTACACAGATGTCTGTCTCCAAACAATTTCATTTTAGTTGTCTACATAGGCAGAAAATGTATTGGTGACATATACTTTTAAAATATAGACAGCTTCCATTTTCTATTCTGTCTTCTTAGCAAGAGACATAACTCTCATTCTTCCCTCACTGCAGGCAAAAACAGTGAGCAGAAGTATGTCACTGGAGTACCGTGATATTCACAATGGCAGGGGCATAGAGGTGCTGGAGATCAAGAGGAAGATTAGAGGAAAAATGCCGTTGTGTGCAAAATGCCAATTTGTGGGGTTCTAATT
>JAVSBS010006277.1:40997-54731 GCA_033124195.1 Coracias cyanogaster | reverse complement strand
GTAAGTCTCACCCTCACTCTCATGAACCACTCCTCACACTCCTGCCATCCACTTAGGTTCCACTGTGAACACTGTCTACACTTGAAACTTCTGGATTATGTTTCTGGATGACATGGGGTTGTGGTAGGAGTCATACTCTAGTCCTTCCCTTTGAAGCCAGATCACTGTGCAGTAAAACATTCAAGATCTACATGAAGAAAGAGAAGAGATGGTGCAACTCACCAGCTTGTTGTAGTGGCCACTTCGATCAGAAAAGATGCCTTGACTGATCTCTGCTTCAAGGAGACTTTCAGCATTTGCTGAAGTTGGTAGCACAGCTGCATTTTGCAGGGAGCTTTGTCCTGCTGTGTATTCAGCATGCTAAAGAGATCTGATAGGTGAAACAAACTGAGAAACAGCCATGTTCAGGTGCAAGGAGGTACTGAGCTCTCAGAAGCCAGAATCAGGTTTGGGTATGGACACTTCTCTGCACTTGGAGTACTATACATTACGAAAAGTGCAGGCCCCAGCAAGCTCAGGCACATCCAGGTTTAGGCAGCAGTTCTGAGGTGTATTTTTAGGGTTATTATTTTGTTCTGTAGCCCTTTTGGTTTTTTTGCACTAAAGTTCTTTATTAGAGTTGGCCCCAGGCAACTTGCCCAAGGTTGTGGAGCAGCAGTTTATAGGAAAGCCAGATTTTCTCAGTGCCAGTCACAGCAGAAGATGTGGTCATGGATATGCAGAAAGCAGTCCATAAAACTGCAGTGCCCTGTGATGAATCAGCTCTTTTGCTCTCCAGATCTCACCATGGTAATACTGACTTCTAGCTGTATGGAAATAATAAAGATTTTTACCCAAACCAGCATATGTATTCTGTGCTTGCACAGGTCTCGAATCATTTTTGTCCAGTCTGCCTGCATTATGCAGTAACACAGTACACTGGATTTCTGTGAGATAAGCCACTTTATTAAGGAAGAATTTTGCCTTACAGATTTGTGCAAGCAACCAGCCATTTCAAAACACCAATGGATAGATTGTGGGATTGAACACTTCAGTGCAGCTTGTTCAGGCTTGTGCTGGTATTTGGTTCTGAAAAGAGCTTTTAGTGATGTCTGCAGGAAACTTCAAATACAGCTTTAGGAATTTGCTTGACAATGAGCCTAGAGAAAATACCCTGGAATTACAAGATATTTTCCTTTCAAAATAATCACATGCTAATCATATATGTTATAAAGAGTAATATTGTTTCTTCACTCAATAAAAATCCATTTATGTATTTCTAACACTTGAATCTGGGCTCAAATCACAGGTGATGGGAAGCACTGTTTGCACTTATCATTTTTCATTGCTTTTCAGTTAGAAGTCTTTTTTTTTTCAACTTTGGTGGAATGAATAAGACCAAAATATATATGTGCTTAGGAAATGTATCTGTTTTGCCTGTCACTCAGAATATAAAGAAAAAGCAAGAAAATTTATTGGAAGAAAAAATCCAGCAATTCCAATTCATGTCAATAACATATTTCTTACAGTCTAAGCATGAGATTCAGCTAATTTAATTATTGTTTACAGTATGAGAAACTACTTCGTAGCGAGTTACCTTAGATCTCTTTTCCAGTCAATAAAGTGAACTAAACACTCCAGAAAAATATCCAACCTACTTTTTTATATGTGCTTTAGGAAGAAATGAATTTGCTACTTGTTTCTTTCCAAGACCATCAAATGTTGTCATACAAGTAGGCCTCTACCTTTATTCTGATTAATTCTATCTTAATAGACTAACAAAAACAAGCTCCATTGAATATATGCAACAGTTGGGGTCTGGAAGTCTTTTAGCTGATGTGGTTTTTGCAGGTTTCTTTTTCCTTCCTATGAAGCATTACACTTGTGCAAAAGGTAGCTATGGCTGAGATGGACTCACACATTAAATGAATTAAAACCTCTTGAGTGGTTGTTCTGCCAATGCACTGGGACTAAACCACAAGCAGTGAACAGAAGGAATATTTTTACAATGGGTCAGAATGGCTGAACTTTGCGATTTTTTTGCTTTCTGTGAAGCAGGGAACTTGCTCCTCTTTCTAGGCTCTTCTGAATGTTTTTATTTGAGCTACACTACTTTTATAGATGTCCAGATTTTCACCTCTGCTGTCCTTCCATCCTGGCCTGTTCCTGATCTGTATTAAGGTTCTGGCTGGGTTTGCTTTTGTTTAGATGCTACTCTGGACTCTTGAAAGTGCTGTGTAGTGGTGAGGTGGTGCCACAAAGGTGTGGACTCCTCTAAGCTAGACTTTATTGTCTAATGTGGCACACATCACACTATGTTTGCTAAAATCACAGACAACTGGTTTTGAGGGCTCAGATGGTATCTCTTGAGCCCTCTGTTTCCATATTCTCACAAATGCATGCATAGATCTTGATCCAAAAATTTACTTAACCGAAAAATCATGAGTTTTAAACTCATGAGATGGCAACCCATACATACAATGGCAAGAGCTAAAGTTAGGCACATGTTTGTCAAGGGTACATGAAGGTCCAGAAAGTATAAAATGAGGCTTTTCATAAGGTAGACAGGCTTGTATAATTGTAGATATTCTGTATCTTCTGAATTATTTGCCATATTTGGGCTCATAATATTTCCTGGAATATCTCCTAGGTCCCTGAAGAAGTAAAAGCAAATATAAGAAACCTAAGGAATTCATCCAGTTTCATACTAAACCTAAGGAGCTCCAAAGAGATTTTATTTTTAACATAATCTGGATAAAGCCAGTTTCACTCCCTATGTAAATATCTCCTTGACTCAAAAGGGTGATGGCATCTGTTTTACCTGCCCATTAGTATCTTTGTGATGAATACAGGGCATAAAAAGGAAGGAAGGCCCCCAATAACAGGATAGCAAACAAATCAGAATTTCGTTCGAATTCATCTGGAAGATTTCTTGTGAGAGCCTCATGTTAGCACAGCCTCTTCACGTCATTTAAAAGGGATGAGGCAGCAGGAGGTGTTATGTAGGCATTGCTAAAACTGCTTTTACAGGAGGGTAATTCCTGTGGTTTAAGTACCACAGAAAGCAGTCAAAGTATTTCAGTCTGGAGCAGTCCTCCTAGGCCCTGGAAATGGTAGGGGTATGTTTGGCATAGGACACAGGTAGTGATGCAGAACTGTGACACTTTGTCCATTGGGCAGCATAAGGTAAAGGAGGATGTCTTTTAGGTCTGGAAAACTTTCTAAATTATGCCTGAGGACTCTTATTAATCATAGCTCATAGCCATCAAGTGTGACAGAATCTGCATGTTTCCATGTCTGACATCCAACCTGGAATCCTCATGTAATGTAAGAGTTTATGTAACACAGCGATAGCGAAGAAATAGCTAACGTGGGAACCTCTTAAAGCATGATCCTTCACAAGTTCCTGCTTATATGTTCCAAAGCTGTGTATTGGTACAGGGATGGGAATGCTGTGAAAGTTTGAGACCCAAGACCATCCTCCATCCACTCAGTGTCTTTCCCCTCTCTTGAACAGTAGTTGGAGAAGCAGGAGGTGATGCATTAAATCTTGTTAATACTTTTGGTTGGTTTATCCTTTCCTTTTTGACATTGTATCTTGTATCTGTCATTTTTATAGATGTACATAAAATTGGTTTAAGGAACAGATTCAATTTAGCATCCAATTTTTAAATAGTGTTGCTCATAAATCATACACAGTATGCATCAGTTTTAAGAGAAAAAGGCATGGATGTCCAAGGTTTATGAATTCCTCGCAGCTCATAAATTCTCCTGGAAACCTGATTTGTAATAATGTGGGCATACAGTTTCCACTTCCATTTTTCTGTAACTTGGACTAAGCTTCAGATTAAACTTTAAAACCTGATTTACCATAAAGAGGTCATGAATTGCATCTGTTTATTAATTTTGTTGGAGACTCAGCATTACTGCACCTGACAGATTTTTCTCCATCTTTGATTATATGGATGTGCTAGTTTGAGTTAGAACAGACCAATTCTGTTCAGCGATTTTACTTTTCAGCTCAGTCGCTGCTCACTAACTGCACTTTCTGAACTTAACAGCAGATTTTCACAGTGTCTGCTTCTAGCAGAGATAATGCTTGATGTTTAGAGTTACTACCAAGGATTGGTGTCCAGACCAAGGTCACTGCTAAATCCTGTGTACGACATTGGGGGGTGCAGAAAGGGAAAGGCTGCACCTGCAGGGAGGAGTGGCCAGGACAGGTGACCCTAAACTGACTAAGGAGGTATTCCATCCCATATACATCATGTTCAATATAGAGCTGAGGGATCATGAGGGCCAAGTTCTCTTCTTCAACAGCCAGCATCTGAGGAGGACTCTGTCTTTTCTGCCTTCAGTCCCTGTTTGTGTGCTCCTAAGTCCAGTTTCATAATCCAGCTCCTGAATCTGGTTCCCATGTGCCACTGAGTCCAGTCTGGGACTTCCCCAGTGCCTGCTCCATAGCATCAGTAGTGATGGTGACATAATTGCCATTGGGAGGAAGGGGTTCAATCCTGGTTTTGTATATATTTGTATATGTTCCATTTTACTATTATTATTTTCATTACAGCTGTTTTGGTTTTCTAAGAAAATCTCTCTCCATTATTCCCTTTCTCTTCCCATCTGGGAGGGGAGAGGGGTTTATGGAGAGCATCTCCTATAGATCTAACTGGTGGCCCTGACCCTAAACCTTGACAACTGATAAAGAGGACAATATTGCTGTACATAGATGGGATGAAAGGGAGGGTTTACTTTCCTAAATTAGCTAGAGAAGTTTGAATCTGAAAGCTGCAGAACAACTCTGTATGCCAGTGACTTCTGGCAGAGTTGTGGCATCAGCTCGCATTTTTGTGCACCAAAGTTACATCTTTGTCCTTTTGCTTTTTCACATCAGTCTTCTCATCTCTGAGGCAACTCCTAGAAAACTTCAATGCCTCTGAGAATTTTAACGTCCTCCAACCAGGAACCAAACCAGTACAGATCTTTCAAAGGTCAGTATTAGAGAAAGGACATCTGTCCCACTGAAATACGTTTGAGATGACAGTCAATCAGATCAGGAAGGGTTTTACCCACAAACTGAGGCTGATCATAATTATTGAGACTCAATTAATATTTTTGTTGTTCTGGAGAAGTGGAACATTTCTTTTATAGAAGCAGTGTTGATTTCAATCAACACTAACAAAACATTTTATCAGCCTACTGAAATGAATGTAAAATGTTTCATCAGTACCTGAAGGAAAAAAGGTCACTATTGAAATTTTTCAACTCAATGTTTTAAACTCAATTTTCCCCATCAAAACTGTCACGAAAAATCAAAGCATTTTCATGAAGTTGTATTGAATCTTTTTTTTTTTTTGGGGGGGGAATCAATTAAAAGTCTTTTCATTAAAAATAACACAATAGTATATTAATTTAAAATAAAACATATGTGATAATACATTTGAGGTTCATGCAATTTAAATTTTGGCTTTCTGATTACACTAAGTTTATGTGCTGCTTTAAGACTTCACTTTTGCTTATTCCTCTAAAGTGAATGATTCTTTTCTTGGTTAGCTATGAACTGAAAAAAAAAACCAGCCTTCCTCTTCAAAAGGAAATTAACTGCTGCAGTTCCTCCATGTTTTCTGAGCTCTTCACAAATATACATGCTTCTAATATGCATCATATGGGTGGAGGTTGACTTTCTGTTTCAAGAAGCACCTGCATTCTTCAGATGTAGTCTGAGACAATGATTGTGTTTTATTAAGCTGCTGTGCTTGTTCTTCCTAAACTAGTATTTCCAGAATTATGGTCCTGACCTCAACTCATGACACTTTGTCACTTTTTATTTGCGACTCGTATAAGGAATGCAAGCCCAAGAGGAATTCAATTGCAGAAGTCAGGCTCACAGATGGAAGCAAAATGAGAGTTTGCAAGGGAGGGAATATGACTGAACAGGGCAGTGTGATTCCATAAACAACACTAGCAGGTGTTTTATTCCCCTATTCTTACTTAGCGGACTCAGTAGCAGCTTCTATTTCAGCAAATTATCTTTCAGAAGGATTTCCTGAGAAACTAAAGCCAGTCTATGATCAAGGGTGTGCAGAAGCAGCAGAGAATCAAAAGCTATTCTTTCCTTAGCGCAGACAGAGCTAAACTGTGAGATCAATTTCCCTGCAGTTCGGACTTGTGAACTTTACCTGCTTACTCTTCCAGAATTTCTTTGTTTGAATTCCCTCTCGTCAGGAAATCAAACCTTCTTAAAAGTGGTTCTTATGTGGACTGGCTTTGGGGTTACTCGCTGCGACACTCTGCTGATAGCATTCATTACAACCAAATGTTATCGACACAGCCTTTATATTGCTAGAATACCTTCTTCTTGACATTTCAAATCCAGTTTAAAACAATGTGATATCTACAGTCTGGGGAGGTTCTGGTGCATGGAAGAAGTTTACTTTGATAGACAGTTTTCACTTTGATAGACAGGCTTTACTTGCCTGGATTTAATTTAAATTTACTTTTTTTTGGGACCCTTCACTAAATGCCTTTGAAATTAAACATGAATTAAGAGGTAAATGTCTCTGCCAACCCTGAAGTTCAGCGATACATTCTCAATTGATGTGATGTACTGGTCTGTAGTTTACCATTTTCTGGCAACATTAGGATTTGCAGTGTGGCTTATATCCAATGCAATAAACATATTATCTTAAGAATGAGTCCAGAGTGTTCTTGCTTTATAGTTATGAGACCCATGGGATAAATTAAGTAAAACCAGCATCCACTAAACAAACATTTAAATTCTTGGTTTTATATTTTACGGGCATCAAAATCTAATAACTTGAAGGTAAGTTAGATAATATAAATATTAACTTATATTCACATTTCCAATTCTTTGGCTTGGTTCACCTCAAAAACTGGGAGGTCATTTAGAAGACAGGCAAGGATTCCCTTTTCTGTATCATTCCTAGTGCTTTCAGCGTGATAATGTAATTTACAGTGAAGAAATTTTGAAAGAAAGCAGGAAGAAGAGGATTTTTGTATCAAAAAAGAACATTTAAATCATCTGATATAGTAGTTCATCTGACAACTGTAGTTTAAACTGTACCTCACATAGCTTTTCCTAAGGCAAGAAGGATAGCAGTTAAAGATTCCTAAAATCCCATAACTTTAAACAGAAGGTTGAATTGAAGAGGTGTTATTTCCAGAGAAAAGTAAATATTTAAGAGGTCTATTAAACATAATAATATGTCCTGCTGATGGAGGTAATGAGTTCAACAATGCTTGGAAAACCTGTCTTGTGTGCTGTAAATTGATTACATGGTTGTTTATGCAATGGATTGGCCAGAGGAAGGAAGCCAGTCTGCATTTATCCTGCAGTTTGCAGTTGGAAGCAGGGTCTTCTCAAACTTGCAGAGGGTGGGTGAGTTTGCTGCTGGGCTTCTGCTGATGTAGTTCTGTAGTACTACAGGCTGTTCTTGCAAGCACACAACTGATTAGGTTAGTTAAAGGACATAGGTCGTTTCTTTTCTAATACAGAGGGTTTAACACTTCTGATTTGGAAATTGTAGGCCTGATTGTTTAGTATGCTGTTTATCTGATCAGATCATCCCACTAATGCCAACAGAGATATGGAGGGTGAAATCAGTGCAGAGAGAGAAGAGCTGGTACCATAAATTAAAAAATAAATATCCTTAAGTGCCCAATGACTACCATAAGTTTCAGCTTCCTCATTTTCTTTTAAGTAAGCTTTTTCTCCTGCCTGTGTTTTGTGGAGTAAAATGTGGTGACTTAAAGCTATAAGGCTGGAAAAACAGAAAACAAGCTATAAGAAAATAAAAAATATTGGATTTTAATTGTCATTATTTTTAAGCTGTTAAGTGATTTTGAAAGCAGGGGTTGATGGTATCTCCTGTGACTTTAGTTGCAAAAGTAAACAACTGTGACAGCTTTGAAAAATTTTCTCTGCCAACTTTCCCGATTTTAAAAAAACTATGTATGTAACTTGGGTAATGCCAATTCACTGTACCTATTCTGGCATTTGTTGGTTTTTTGTTTTTTGATATATATATGCACCTATTTCTATATTCACTTCAGTGAAAAACGTTTCTCCATATGTATTTCATCCTTTACTCTTTAGGAAGATTTCTTATCCAGTCTTTGTCCATATACATACCTGCTACATACTCAGTCAAAACAAACACAGGAAACAGAAAAGAAAGTGTTAAAGATTCTGCTGTACAATACTGTTCATTCTCATTTTTGCTATTAATGTAACAGCAAAAGCTGTCAGGGTATTTATTATGTTTGTGAGTGTAGTCTGTATCTGATCTTTGCTCTTTACTGAAAGGGTTTGGTTTAAATAATCCCAGTAGGACAAAGTCTCATATTCACAGTCTTCTATTTTAGTTCTCCTTTCAAGGGAATTACTGCAGTTTTAACCTGCCTCTTGCTCTCTTTCCTAGTGCAAAGCTGTGTGATTACAGGGGAAGGGTGATGAAGCACATCAGCTCTGTCTCTTAATCTTCTTATAAACCCTAACAGATTTTGAAAATGAAATTTGGCAAATGTTAATTGTATGTGCCGAATTCATGCTGGGAAAATCTCCTTCAGAAAAAAAAAATGGAGAAGAAAAAAAAGCTGAGTGCACAGCCGGACTCTTATGTAAGATGTTTATTTCCATCAAATCTATCCCAGTGGAGGCTATGCAGAAAATAGGCCAAAGCTGCAGAGTTGTGACATCATAACATCATCAGAAAGGTCAAAGAAAACATTGGCACACTGAGAAATACTAGTTTATAGTACTGGTCATTTTGCTCTATGTTTAATATCTTTTTTTTTCTCCTACATATTGGAATAGAGCCTGAAAGTGGTAAGCAAGCCTGGGCTGTTTTAAAACTTCCAAAGAAACATGTTTGTGCTAGCATACAGCAGCATGGGAACATGGCTGTAAGAACTACTCATTGTTTTGATGACAAAACTGAAAACCAAATAAAAGGAAAAAAAAAAGAAAAAAGAATTTGGTAGAATGTGAAAAGTTGCATTTAGTTAAAATTTTACTTTGGAAATTTATCTTATGAAATTGAAACATTTGTGTGTAGTACATCTGAATGAATCTACCGATTCATCAAAAAAATGAACTTCATTTTTTTTCTCTGTCAGTTCAAGACCAAGATAATGAATTAATTTCAATATCATGAAATTCTTTTTTTCTGTTGAACAGCTTCATGATTAGAAACATTTTTCGCTGTATTGTTTTCAGGCTCAGAATGTCACTCATGCATTTTCTGTTCTGTTCCATCCTTGAGGAATTAACTATTTAACCAGACATTCCATTATATACACATGGATTGCCTTTTCTTATGTTATGATTAAAGTAAGGCATATCTATGCTAAAGTACATAATAAATTCTACATAAAGTAAACATTTTAAATCCAGATTTATTTTAGCTTTCATGCCTCTTCATAATTGTGGCTAGATTTAAAAAAACACCCAAACCAAAATCAGACAACTCTATTCAAAAAAAGGTGCTAGTATAGAGACACAATTTCCTGAGTGTAATTATAATTCTAATTAGTTTCTTACATATTGGTTAGTGCTCATTTTTAAAATTTATTTTGTTTTCTTATATGCTGTATATAATCAAAACAAATACTAGGGGCATTTTAAGTGATCATATGTAGATATCTTCGTTTGGGAGAGGTGCATCAAGTTTTCAGGTTCCAATCTGCTGTTGCTACGCAGGCAGTCTCCTGCTCTCCTTCTGGCTAAAGGCAGGCAGCCTGTTGCAGGGCCACAGGAGAGGTTAAGGCATTTATGTAATACCTACTAGGTGCCTTGCTGCTCAAGAAATAATTAAAAACATTTAATCTATAGTTGATGGTTTCTGTTTGTTTTGTTTTGTTCTGTTTTTTTTCTTTTTCTACACAGATTGGGTGACAGTCTTCTGTAGACTCTCCAAACAGAAATTTGGAAATCATGCTTAACAGCAGATTGTATTTGCTTCAGCTTGTGTATGCGAGGGGAGGAGAAAGCAACAAGGCTGAGGATTCATCTGACCAAGCGTAGATACCTACAGCACAGTTGCCATGTAGACTGTTAATCAGATTCATGGAGAGAAACAGGCATTGCCAGAAAGTAATTTTTCGCATCCTATAGAAGATATCCAAAACAGGTCAGATGAATCATGCCATAAAATGTCTACTTCTGCACTGCTGGATGAGGGGAACCCTGGTGACAAAAGCACAGGATCTGTACTGTACATCCCAAATCTCATTGGGCACCTCTGTCCCGTCTGGGACAAAGAGTGAACATGGCTTTTCACAGGGAAACTTCTCTCAGGCACATATATTTCTGTGTGCTTGTATGGTGCCTGGCACAATGGAGACTACCTCAAGGCATAGTTCATATGGTGCAACATCCACCTCCCAGGGATCCTGGAAAAATATCCTTATCTCAGGGATAAGGACATTTTCCAGTGGCAGAATCATCCAGCTCCAATGCTCAGTGATATTTCAGTAATTCTACATTGACTTCTGCGATCAACACAAATTTTTAAGCCAAAAAAACCCCTTCCTAAAATGTCTTTATTTTCAGAGTGACAGAGCACTGGAATAGGCTGCCAAGAGAGGTTGTGGAATCTCCTTTTCTGGAGACTTTCAAAACCTGCCTGGACATGTTCCTGTGCAACCTAGTCAAAGCAAACCTGCTTTAGCAGGGGGGATGGACTACATGATCTCCAGAGGTCCCTTCCAACTCCTACTATTCTGTGATTCTGTGATCCTAAAGACCTTATAAGGCTGAAGTTTATTATGGTAAATTTTTAGGTAAGTACTTTATCTTCTTTTGGGGAATGCAACCTGCTGTTGCTTGCTTACTTGCTGTTGGTCACTTACGCACAAGAGATGGTCCCACAGGCCACTGCAGGTTCATGGCTACACGTCTGTGCTGCCTTCTCAGACTAGAGAAGCAGTTTGTGAGAACCTCAAGGAACATACAGTGTTTGTAATTTTATATCTTGTTTGTAACTTTATAACTCCAGCGGCACATTTGCCACAACTGAGCAATGGAACCTGTAGACAGCAAATACTTACTTCACTCCCATGAAACCTTCTGTTCTTAAAGTCCTAGTGAGTTGTGCCCTTACTTGCAATGTGTAAGCCAATGTCCAGGGCTGATGCTGGACTCTGGAGGTGTAGAGGTGCTGCTTTCAGCCTCAGAGTGGTTCAGATATCTTAGCCTTCTCCGTTGCTGAATTTCTTCTTCATTACACACTAAATACTTGTCCCACAAAGGTTAAAACTTTGTATGTCAGGAAAATCAGTTCTTGATTTACTGCCCTTTGCCTTTAGCTCTGTTCCTTGGCTAACTTCCAGTGGGATTTATTTGATTAGGATACAAATGAGACAAAATTGAATGATATAAGGCATTCAAACAAAACCAAGCTTTATCATTATTTTTCTGTGATTTATAACTGATATCCAGAGGATGGAGTAACTCTAATCAAAAGTGGAAAATTTTGCATATAAAAACCAGACAATCCTGATGCAATCAAAACTGAATCAAACAAATGACAATTTAAATTAGCCAACATCTATTTTTATGTTTTCCTTCCAGTGAGTGAATGACTTTCAACCAAGAAATGGCTTGAGATTATTACAGATTTAGGTCTGCTGCCCTTTTATGCTTTAAATTAGCTGATATTTTGAATATATTGATCTTGTCTCTATCTTAAACCACAGTGGCTCTCACCACTCTTTGTATAAATAGCTGCCTTTTTAAAACTCATTCTGTGCTGAAGTCCAATGAGCACAAGAACTTAGAACTTCTACAGTGTGTGATGGGTGTGTTAAAAAAAAAAAAAAAAAAAAAAAAAAAAAGATTTAAAGGAAACCGCGGTGTGCGTTTTATTGTGGTGGAATGACCAGTATCTTCACAGACTCACAGAATGTATTGGGTTGGAAGGGACCTCCAAAGGTCATCTAGTCCAACCCCCCTACAATAAGCAGGGACAGCTCTAAGTCATGTTGCTCAGAGCCCCATCAAGCCTGACCTTGAATGTTTCCAGGCATGGAGCCTCCATCACCTCTCTGGGCAACCTGTTCCAGTGATCAACCTTATATTAAAGAACTTTTTCCTTATGTCAAACCTAAATCTACCCTTTTCTAGCTTAAAACCATTACCTCTCATCCTGTTGCTACAAACGCTTGTGAACAGATCCACCCTCACCGTCCTATAGGCCCCTTTCAGGTATTGGAAGGTCGCTCTAAGGTCCCCCTGGAGCCCCCTCTTCTCCAGGCTGAACAATTCCAACTCTCTCAGCCTGTCTTCATAGGAGAGGTGCTCCAGCCCTCTGATCATTTTGGTGGCCCTCCTCTGGACATGCTCCAACATGTCCACATCTTTCTTGTGCTGGAGCAAGAAGCTTCTGTGGTCTAGTTGTTTTTGCTGTGCATGTCAACCACAGCTGCTGCCTCAGATTTAAAGTTCTTTAAAAGACTCAGTCATAATGGAAATGTATTTAAACTGCATATTCCTAACATTTTTTAATATTACGGCCTTTTAGGATGCTCAGAATAGAACGAAGCAGGCAAACTATAATGTTTATGACAATGGGAACAAACATTTCTCACAAATTATCTAATGCATATATGAAAATTTGTCCCTTCTTGTAAAATACAAAAGAGTGGGGTAGAAGAACTGTTCTTCTTATGACCTCTTAAAGCACCAGAAATGGCATTTCTTTCTATGATTAGCTTAATGTAATTGTTAATTTTTCTTCTTGATGTACACATCAAAATAAGGACTGTGAAGAGTCAGATTGTTCTTAGGTCATTTCCTCGGTGCTTCATGTCTGCTGTTTCCCAGTTAATAGATTTATAGTTTTATTGCCTCAGTTTTGCATGGAATTTGTCTTTATTATTTCATTTCCTTTCAAAGTCATGACTTTATGGCAACAGTGTACTAAAAGAATAATTAAATTACTTGCCAAAAGTAGGAGATTCACGAGCTCTGGAGATAGTTTTCAAAAATGACCCCTTATGGCATCTGGTCCTACCAAATATAAGAATGACTGTCTTAAGAACATAATAATATTCAGTACAATCTCAATGGCTTAAGAATGTTTCCATTTTGAAAACAAAAAGCTTATACTGATTCTCCTTCTCAAAGCAGTAATAAATCACTCATTCTGCAGATAAATATATTTTAGGAAGATCAGGTCAGGTGCAGATACTGTAGAACACTTTATGCATTCTGTGACAGATATTTAATTATGTATCTATGGACTTGTTTCAAGTTAGGTGTAATGGGCATCTTAACAGGCTTGTGACTTCAGCAGTATCTTATGGAGACTTTTTCCCTGAAAAACTCTTCTGTATTCCAGTCCCTAACTCTGCTTTTCTCTGTTTCAAAAATGATACTGATGCTGCTGCACTTTACAGGTTGCATATTCTGACAAAATTCTGACAGTCAAAAGGAAATTGG
This sequence comes from Coracias cyanogaster, assembly GCA_033124195.1. Classification (NCBI taxonomy): domain Eukaryota; kingdom Metazoa; phylum Chordata; class Aves; order Coraciiformes; family Coraciidae; genus Coracias; species Coracias cyanogaster. The sequence goes on along the minus strand of JAVSBS010006277.1, from coordinate 41,290 downwards.
AGTCAAAACTGACCATTTCTTGCAAGGGTCCTGGGTAGCCTTCAAGAGATTTAAGAGTAGACCCCAGTTTTCCTTGTTCTCTTATATGGCTGTTTATTTCATGTCACAATCTAGTCCCAAATTAACAAAATAACTGTGGACAAAAAAAATGTAAAGATACAATTGATAAGTTATGAAAAAAAAAACTATTTTATATTTAGCTGTTTCTTTTTAAATTATAGCCATAAGAGCACTGAAGCAATTTAAAAACACGAGTAATTCTTCCAGCAAGAGAGAAGTTGGTGACAGAGGGA
>JAVSBS010006276.1:58830-69393 GCA_033124195.1 Coracias cyanogaster | reverse complement strand
ACTGAGAGGGTGGTTGGTCACTGGAACAGTCTCTCCAGGGGAGTGGTCAGGGCACCAAGCCTGTCAGAGTTCAAAGAGAGTTTTGGATGATGCTCTTAGTCATATGGTTTAGTTTTAGGTAGTCCTGCGAGAAGCAGGGAGTTAGACTTGATGATCCTTCCGGGTCCCTTTCAACTTGAGATACTCTGATTCTATCATCCTCCAGATGCACTTAGCATGGTTCTAAACTCACTGTCCTTTGTATAAAACAACCGACTTACAAACAGTATTAGGTACTTTATAGTGTGAAAAAGCTTTTCGCGGAGCTGAAATGCCGTGTGTGGGCCTGTCAGGAGTTCATAGTCAGTAAAAACCTTAGAGATGTAACCATTTTGTTTTGTCTTTGTATTGCTGTGGCAGCTTCGCCAAAATCCCCCTTTGGTCCACTGAGTATTTACTGTCTAGTAACTGTGCATTTACTACCTGAACTTAATGATGGGGAATCCTGTGCTATTAATTATTAGAATCCTTCTCCACAGACATAAAAATCTTCTCCCAACACACACACGCACACGTACAAATTAAGAAAGAAAAAGAACAGATCAAAAGCTTCCAACACACAATGTCAACCTAATACATATATCAAGTATAGCTCAACCGACAGTGCAAAGTTTAGTTAAGAGATTTCAAAAGGAAAAGATCAAACAATTTGCAAGCATGTAAACTGGTCATTTCATAATGTCTACTGTACATCTAGGATCAGCAGATGATTACCTGCTGATGAGTAATACTACCGCATCACCTTCAGTGTTCTCTTAGTGTCCATAACATAGCGCTGGAATTCTCACAGGTAACACCGTCAGATCGGTTGGTTATCTATCTCTGCCCTTTCTCTTTTATGCACACTTTTTCCTATACTTTTTATAGTCAGTATAATCCCACTTTGCTCAGATTTTAAGATGCCCTATTTACTGATGAATCGCTATTGCAATCCAGGCTAGGGAGCTCATTTTATTAATCCACGTACTATAATTTACAGGCAACTCTTGTTATGTTTGTCGCTGGTATCTGAGTGCCTGAGTGCACACGAGACATCACTTAAAGGAGTGGAAACAACATCTTAATACTTTTTTCTGTGTTTCAACTTTAGCAAAAGAAAAAAAATAAATAAATCTAACATTCATTGTTACTACATGATTAAAAAAAAAAGAAAGAAAAAAAAGCCAGAACCAAACTATTGTGGATTTAAAAAAAAAATCCAGAATCCAAACTCAGCCATCTTTGGAGACCCTTTTACAAATGTCTGGACCCCACAAAAATCATACCTTTGTGAAGAAAGGGAGGGCAGGAAGAGGGAAGGAATCCTTTTTCTAGCATCACAGAAGAGACTTGCATCTGGCACTAAAACAGGGTCACGGCTTTTAGTTGTTACAGAAAGCAACTTCATGCTAAACTTTTCATCTTTTTTTTTTAAATGTATTCTTATGGATAGAGAAAAAAAACCCTGCTAACATCTACTTTTACATACCTAAAATTGCAACACCAAAGGGTGCAAGAGACACAGATACTGTGAATAAAGAAGTAGAATATTCAAGTATATGAGGAGGGCGTATCACAAATGGCCACAGAGAAGTATATATATCTATAATACTGTATCAAACAGATGAAAAGGATGTGAAACTGGTGGTGCGTACACAAATCTAGCCGCTTAACCAACTTTCTAATCAGAAACAAGTCCGCTGGGGTGGAAGTGCTTGCTTTTAACAGCTTTTTTACGTCACTCCCCAAGCATGGTTCAAATGTTTTCAACTACTATTTTTAGTTATTAGTTAAATAATTTATTGGCTTTTCAGCTATACACTGACATAATTAACCAGGTCCAAAAAAATGTTAATAACTTAATTCAACTTTTGTTCTACTCATTTATACAAAATAACACTTTTTTTTTTTTTTTAGTTAAACTTGAATTTCTCTATATGCCCTTCCTTCTGGTAAGCAGACTGTTAATTTAACCTGTAATAACTTACAATGGGCAACTTTTCTCTTTTTATTTCCCCATCTATCAACAGAACAGTGAAATGAGCAACTTGGGATATCAACAAGGCTCTTCAGAAAGAGGTGGATGGCCTTCAGGCACATGAAAGGTAAAAACGCATTTTATCATAGTACGGTACTCCATGCAAGACAGAGCAGAGCAACAATAATTGTCCAATGTAACATACTGCAGTTGTATACCCATATAAAGCCAGTGTCTTCCTGTTGTAAATGGAGATCAGGCCAATTTCTGCATCTATTTAGGTTTTTTTTTTTTTTCTCTTTTTTTTTAACTGTATGGTAACTACAAGTCTTGGGATGTGACTTAGTTTTAGACATAGTAAAGAATGAATGTAACACCTGCTCTGAGCCCATTCCTGCCAAGAGCTCATGCCTAAATATTATTACTTCATACAACGCGAAATGAGCAGATTCATAAGCCCTGCTTAGCAAGGGCTGCCGTGACATCTTCAGCGAGGGTAGCAAGCTGGGGCGATTCAAGCAGGTTGATGCTTCCAGACGATGAGACGTTGCTGAGTCTGCGTGGCGAAGCCACACTGGACCTGCCTGGTGACTGCGTGATGATCTCAGCCCCATGATCGACACGGGCTTTAGCATGCTCTCTGAAGTTTAGCTTCTGGCTGTCAATCTGCTCCAGGAAAGTAAAGAATTTAACACATTATATATATTTGCCAAATTATCTCGTAATGGATCATCATTTGGGTCTCATGCGGTTTACTTTTAAGAACTCTTACAAGGATTGAAGCCTTAGAATAATTGAAACTAAAGATTTTTTTCACCTTGTTTAATATATACTGGCTTACTGTATTACGGTCTGCAACTGTTTCTGTGTCTGACGGATACTTTAATGAGCAGTATCCATCACTCCCAGCTGCATGAATTTAACAGACATTTTATGAGTATTGTGATTTGTTTCTGAAGTCTGTATTTTCAAATGTTTGTGGGAATGATCAAGATGCTTTCCTCCTGTTTCACAAAGCAGTCCTCTGGCACACCCATGCTACAAACTTATTAGATCACACCTGTGCTGTACAACTGTCCCAAACAAGGTTTTCCTTTAGGGGGAAAGCCAGTGCACAAACTACAGGACATTTCACTTTAAGATTCACTCTCAGCTTAGATGTGGATTTGTCATTCCAAATGCCAAAGGGAACAAACCACATTTGAGTGTGCTTGAAGGAGAACAAACAAAAGTTTCCTACTCAGTTCAGAGCCATCACTGAATGTGGAGCTCTAGTAATTTCAACAGGGCCAGAGACACAGTGGTAGCCTCTTCTCTGATGGCTGTGTCCTTACCTTGACATTACCACCGCCAGGTACGTGGTGGGCATTTTCCAGTGAACCAACTTTAGCCTGAGCTTTTTCTTTGAAATCCAGTTTCACGCTCTCAATCTTCACACGCCCACCTCCTACACAGACAAAGAAAACCCAGATTAAGAGGCTGGAGTGGCTCAGGAGAAAGTCTGACCTGGTGCACACAGGTGCAATCACATCACTTTCAGTTGAGATCTAACGCTTTTAGAGACACACAGAATACTAGGCTGCAAGTTCAGTAAAGTATCAACTCTTCAACACATACTCAAAGTGTAAGTATGTGCTGCAGCCCTACCGATTTTCATGGATTTAAGCACACGCTGACTTCAGTCTGCATTTCAGTATCTTATCAAACTGACATTATACCACAGCAGCATCCTTCTGCAATATTTTTTTATCTCTTCTCTAAACTAGGTGATCTCATACCTTTATATATTTATTTAAGTCTTTATAGTACGTCTTACATTCTTACTTAAGTAGAGTTAAGAATATTATTTTTATTACCAAAGTGTATTTACTCTCCCTTGGACTATAAAAGAAAATGGTATCATCCATTTCTCCTTCACATAACAGAATTAGATCTCTGCTTTGTCCCGTATTGTAGAAATTCCTACAATACCTGGCTTGTGGTGGATATTCTTGAGCGAGCCACACTTGGAAGTCACATGACTCAAGTCGATCTTCTTGGTTACGATTTGTACCTGTCAAAAGTGCATACACACACAAATTACAGGAATGAAAAGCATAAAATAAATAAAAAGCCAAGCCCTGCAGAGGAAGAGCCCAAGCCTCTGGAATAATCACTGGAAAAGGAGAGATGGTTAGTAGAAAACAGACCATGCCACAGAGGAGGAAACACCTGGATTAATACAGCAAGCTTCCTTCCCACCTCGGGGAATGACAGAGCTGGGTTAAGCTCCACTATTAGCAAAACAGAGAGAAGGACAAAGCAGATCAGCTTGTGGGTTCTTCCTAAAATGTTTCTGAGCCTCCTCACAGGGTAGGTGCTCCGAAGCCCTGCATGCAGCAGGACCCATCCTGTTTGCTTTTGCTCCTGAACCTGCATCCTGGCAACTAGGAACATTTCAGTGACTTTTTTCTCTACCATCTGTTCCGTATTTTTCTGCATCTAAACATGGTATGCATTTTATGTCAATCCACTACGGAGAGTCTGATGAATCTCCACATGGGACTACTGCAGCTGCACCTGAGCTGGCTGGCGCTCAGCTAGCCGGCTTGGTGGTGCTCACCAGAGAGCAGTGGCACCACTCTGCTCAGCCAGGCAACAGCACAGGCACCCTCCCTCTGCCTGCTGCCAGCCGCGTTGCCATGACTGCACTGAGCCCAGCTCAGCTGCGCTCCCAAACAGCTCCCAGATGTGGCCCACAGTCACAGTGACTCTGTTAGCAGGTCTGGAGAAGTCACGGCCCCTCCAGGCCAGACAAGAGCTCCAGGATGACTGCAGTGCTTGCTCACATCACCAGCAGTGACCTAAGCCAGTGCTGGTGGCTGTACTGCATCTGTCTGGATCAGACGTGCCCACACTGTCAGCTCTTCCATCTGAGGGGAGACCATTCCCATTAGGGGGGTCAGGGCACCCTAAGCTATTCCAGCGTGACCGCTAGAACTAACGGTGTCTGGTTAAACCCCGAGCAACCTCAGTTTGTTACACTGCGGTAATGCAGCGGCAGCAGCGTTAGCACTCAGCGCGCCGGCCGATTGCACCATCTCTCTGGGCTTTCTTTGTCCTGCTATTTTATTTTTCTTCTTTCTCTGATGAATGCACGTAACTGAAAGGTTCACTGAGGAAGGACTGCTGCACTGGAAGATGCCCAGCTGTGAGCTAGAGTCTCACTGTGAGCTGCAGTCTCTTTCTAGAAATTACTTTCTTGGGCCGCTCCCATGCAAGGCACTGAACCATTTTGGCTCGTGCTGGACTTTACTGTCAGCACCCTTGGGCATTTAGAGATAACCCTTCTTTCCTCATTTCTTTTTCCTGTCCAAGTTCTGGAAATGTGGTGTACTCTGTGCAGAAAGATCAAGAGGCCACCACTGCATACACAGTGACTACCAGACCAAACTCACATGTGAAACGGTAGCGAGAAGGAAAGTAGTGCTCAGAGGAAGGGAGACAGAGGGGTCTGGCTGTGCAAGGTGGGTCACCACAGTGCCGATGCCTGTTCACAGGGTGTCTGGACTACTTACATTTCCTCCCCCTGCAGAATGTTTGATGTTATCTCTGGAACCACACCGGGACTGAATATCGCTAAAATCGATCTTCTTGTTTAAAATCCTAACCTAAAAGGAATCGGAGGTAATTTACTATATACCATACAGACACGCCATTGGGGTGCAGGATGAGGGAGTTGGGGTCATTTTGCCTCCTGCTGTGACTCCTTCTTCTGACACTTGTATTGAAGTGTCAGGAAGCGAACCACACCAATCTCTACACTTAACACAGCACATGGAAATACACTATGCCGTTCTTTTCTACCGCACGAAGTGGTGGTGAAATAGAGAGAGGAAAGTTTTTGTACTGGGAGGTATGAGAGGTGGCTTTTCCCTGAAAAGCTCAAAGAACTTCTTGCTTGCCTGGACTGGACATAGTGCTTGGACAATCTGTCCTAGGCTCTCTTCAGTGATGGCTAGGGTTTCTGCTGAACTGGCCACAAGGAGAAGATGGAAACTTTCCTTCTCGCATCTCAGCACTCCAGCTTTTCATGCAGAAATCCCAGATGCAGCCACCTCAGGCAGGTGTTGAAATCCTTACGTACTTTGCCCCTCCTTCTGCCATACAGCCGTAACAGCTGATACACCCATACAACAGACCTCAGAGTGTCTGGAAAAAGGGGACTGACAAAATGAATTAAATTGAAGTTAGAGCTCTCTAATGCTCGCTCTCTTTACTGTCATCTACTAAAGGGCAATGCAGAAAACAACAGCAGCTGGAAAGCTACAGCTGCAATCACTGCTTCTCAATTTCTGGTGCTGGCCATAAGCTGCTCACAGCTTTTACTTACTCAGAGTGCCACTCATGCAGCATATTCTTTCTCTGGGTTAAATACGAAGTCCTTATTCAAATGTTATGTTGCATTTTATTTATCTCTATGTTATTAATATATAATATGAATTTACACTCTTTCCTGTACAGAAAGCCACAGAATTTTGGGCATTATCTGTTAATTTTGCTAAATGTCACTTGGAGAGCCTTCAATGACATACTACTTGGCACAGTCCCGTTGGCTGCTGTTGTAGCTAAACCTACAGCAACTAACGAATACTGAGAGAGGGAAAGATACACCTTATTGCAGCTTCTTAAACCTCCAGGAGCACAAAGCAGCTGCAAACCAGCTGACGTGGTCAGCAGGAGGAAGAACACCCTGTGCAGCTTCTGCTTCCTGTCTTCAGGTCCCCAGACTACCCCAGGCTCCCTCATAAATCTGAGACAAGTAACCCCCTCTGTGCCCCACCTCTCCAAACTAGGAAAAGACTATTTACCCCTAACAGGGATATCAGATTTTGCAGCTCCTGGCTCCTGCAGTGGGAATAACACTGCATTTAGATAACGAGTCAAACCCTCTGGCACTGAGCACCTGGAGTGCGCCCTTGACTTAAGCCCAGGAAACTCCAAGAAGAAATTTTCAGAGGTTCACACTTTGCAGGTAATGTGAAGAAACAGCAAGCTGTTTCATGGGTCACTCTCATTACATATAATGTAACCACTACACCAGTCAAACCATTAGGATGTTAAGTGTTCTCTCACGTTAATTGGTAAAGATCTGTGGTGACAGCATGCTCAGCAATAAGAGTGACCAGAAAACTCCACAACCGGTAGGTCACCTCCAGAAGTGCATCTTCAGTAGGCAAACTGATTCCTCACCTTCTCCCTCCTATCTGCTTAATCCATCCAAGTAAACCAATGTACTCTGCAACAAGAGAGCAAATGCCTTTGGAGGTTTATGCTTGTCCTTTCTCTCAATATACTATTTGTTCCCCAGTAATGTACCCTAGTACTATACAAGACAGGTGTCACATCAGTTACAGACACACGCGTCAGATGTGCAGTCAGATCTGGGTCCCAGAGAGCTTCAGGCCAGACACAACTGGGCAAAACAGAAAGCCTCCCAAGCACTTTCTAAGCACGCCTCTTGGCAATGGATCAGCAGCACCTCTTAGCAATGACCACAGGGATGCGTTTGCTCTGAAAATGCTGACGTAGCAGTCATGACAAGACCTCAGCGCTGTGGACTGGGGGCCTGTAGCTTCAAATGGAGCCAAAACAAGGTGATAAATTGAGAGGGTGCCTTTGATCAAGTGCCTAAAGGTTGATGTGCACCCAGAAGTTTGACAGTTTATGAGTCTCATGGCCCATGGAACTGGCTAACAGATATGTCAAGGACTAATCATCTCAATTATCCTGTCTGTCTCACTAGGAGAAACATGCCCCTGTGCAGAGGGGCCAGCAGGAGACCTATGTATCATTTATGTCCTATACTGAGGGCTGAAGTGAGCTGAGTGATGATGTGTTGTACTGGTCATCTGGCACAGGCAGGAAAGGCACTGATCCAGGTTTTCCCTGATGATCTGTTTCTGCCTTTCCTGGAATATATTAATATCCCTGCACATACTTAAACAATGACTTCCCTCTATAACTAAGTGTTCCACAAATGAATGGAGCCTTGCTTCCTATAGATTAAGGCTTTAAACTGCTTAATCCCTCCATCCAATATTCTTCAGCAAGCCCTATCCCCCTCTTGCCAGCCGTATCTCCCAAGCTTTCTCCCAGGTCTGCTAGACTGGGCTAATAGAACCCAATACACAACCGGCCAGCCGTTGGTTGTCTCTGATTGCGTAGAAGTTATCACTGCCTTTACCCTGAGGAGAGGGTTATGCTGAGTCTCTGTACTCAGTCACCAACTGTCACCCAACTTGGAGAGACCGCCTGTGTTTCTAACCACTGCTCCCTTGCCAGAACTGGTTGAGTTGAGGAAGGTTGAGACTGCCAGCCAGCGTCACTGCACAAGCTTTGTTTCCTTTGAGAAATCAGGCTGTAAACATGAGAGGGAGAGTACCAGAGAGGGACAGGAACTATTTAGGCTAAAGAGAAACTTTGGCTTGCAAACAAAGAATGTAAACTGACAGTGAATTACTTGCAACTGGAATCTAGAGGGAAATTTGTAGCTATCAGAGCAGGGAGGTTCTGGAACTGCTCCCCAAGGGAACAGACTTGTGACAAGAAAGTGGTAAACTTTGATGATGGCACTTGAAAGGAATTAGATGATGCAGCTGCCTGTGACAGAGACAGCATAAACACCATGACTCACTAGGAAGGTCTCCGTGTTCCTGAATGTGCATGTACATCTTGTGTGGAGGTGGAGGTGTGGTAGGGATGTACATATATGTACTTCAGTTGTGCTGCACATTAAATGAGACATCAAGCTGCTCATGCTCTCATTCAGGAAAGGGAAGCTTTCAGTCTGTGGCAGAAACAGGACTGCTTTCTATCCACACTCACTAAACATCTCAACAAGGTAATGTCCTGACAGAGTCCCTCATAACCCTTGTGCTGACCTGCCAGTCTGAACGGGTACCTTATCTTCTGACCTGATGCTGGTTTGCCCAGGTATGCTGGACAGGGCCTGGAAGTCAGTATATAGATCAGGACCAAGCTGAGGTTTCTCAGCATTTGTCACATCCACGTGAAGTTAAACCACAGTAGAAAAATTAAGCCTTACAGACAATTCTGGGTTTGTTCCACAAAATCACATTTCCCAAGGAAAAACTGGCTTCTGTCTGAAGCCCTGAAGTCAGATAGGCCTTTCCCCAAGTCTCTCCTCTGATGACTCCTCAGCAATGGTCCAGAATTGAAGCCCAGGGCAGATTGTGTGCCAGTGTGCACACAGCATAGCCTCACTGACGCACGCTACTTCTAGGTAGTTCCCAGCAGGAATCACACACTGTGCTCCAAGCTCTTCTGTGCTGTTTGAACGCTAGCTGTCAAAGTATTGGGAGATACAGGGCATTTTTGGGGAGCCTGCTAGGAAACCAAGTGTTGAAGGTATTTTTCTCAGAGTTCATTTAGCTGAGGCATATATTGATCTGCACTCAGCAGGGTACACTAACTCCTTTCCTACATATAGTGGCCTGACTGGCAATCTAAATAGGAAGGGGCTGTGCTCCAAGGGCAACATCTACATTAGACCAGAGGGCATGTTTTTGGATTAAGCTGGCTGACATGAGAGGAGACAGGCCAGCAATACCCACGAATCTGCTGGTCAGGTATATGACCCCCTAAGGCTGTTCACAGAAAGTGAACTTGGATTTCAGAGTCTCTATGTACAATAGTCTCCAGTCCAGGGGCCTCGAGCAGGCTCTCCTCTGTCAGTACTGCACCTCTGCCTTCAAGATGAGCAGAAATTTGTAGAAACGCTGAGTGGAAGGGCAGAGAAATACAAGAGAGAATTTAGTTCAGTTGTGCCTCACAGCTAAAGATAACATCAGTGAGTGAAAACTGCTTCTGAAAGAGAAAGCATTCTCTTCCATTGCTGCCTAGAATCACAGAATGTTAGGGATTGGAAGGGACCTTGAAAGATTGTCTAGTCCAATTCCCCTGCCAGAGCAGGATCTCCTAGATCAGGTCACACAAGACACTTCCAGGTGGGTTTTGAATGTCTCTGGAGGAGGAGACTCCACAACCTCTCTGGGCAGCAAAATCATTCAGTTCAGCTGCTTTTCACAAGAGGGAGAACACCTAATTTACCAGCATCTGGGCAGAGAATCCCTAAACAGCTTCTCACCTGGGCCATACTACACTGATACGTACCACAGAAAAGTTACTCAGAAAATCAAATTGTGATGCTGATGAAATTACAGCCTCTGAACATATTTTCCCACACGCAGATGATTTCTGTTCTCCCTGCCTTGCAATTATGGCCTCTGAGGAGATCTACCACAAACTGCGCCTAAAGCATTTAAAAATACTCTAGCTTGGCCCCACTCACTGTTTGAATATGCTGTGGGGCTGTGCTATTGGGAAAAGCTCCCAGACTCCTCACAATTTATCAAAGAGGGCAGGTTCCTCCTACTTACCACAGCTTCACATTGATTTGGCAGAGCTACATCCCAGGAACTAGACATCATTTCAGTGTTTGTCTCGTAGTTAACACAGGGATCGAGTGAGACGTGAACTGGTCTTGCATAGGAAGCAAGGTTAAG
>JAVSBS010006276.1:42233-54578 GCA_033124195.1 Coracias cyanogaster | reverse complement strand
TAATGCAGAGCAAAGTTAGCTTGCTTCTTCCCCTAAAAGCATGCTCTTTTTTTCTTTTCCCCTGTCAGGGGGAGCAATTTTTTTCTTTGTTTCTGTGGCTGGCAAGTCAGAACTGAAGTAACATTAGTCTGCTATCTGATGTGCTTTTGATGAAATTCAAAGCACTGCATTTCTTGATTTATTTAGTATTCAAACATCTCCTGCTTCTTCAGTTCTGCACCTCAGCCTCTGGCAGATTCAGAGAGCAGCCGCTTTCCCTAGGACAGCTGTAAGCTAAGACAGGACCTTGTGCTAGGTTCAGATGTGCCTCTGGTAAAAGGACAGTCTGTCTCCAAATGACACTTTTGGGCTGCGTATCTGTATTCCTTTAGTGATTTGCATGTCATGTTTATGTACTTAACTTGCCCTGATATATGCTGGCTTTTGGTCTGCTTGTCTTTCCTGTGGTTATTGCTATCAGCACTTCCAGTGCAGGTTGTAGGACTTGTAGGGTCCGTTTACCACATCGAGCTTTCTGTTTGTTTCAAGCATCACCACTGAACACAGATAGCAGGTAACAGCTCATTTCAGTCAGTGCAGGATTTGCCACCAGACATTAAAGAAGTGAGCAGACATAAGGAAATGAAATTAGCTTTCATTTGTTCCTCTCACAGACCTTATAAAACTCAGCTGCAGAATCTGGAAAAGAATTAATCCTAAAACCTCTTGTCTAGACTGATCAACTATGGCATAAAGGAAACATAAAGGAAAACCTTGGTGAGCCTCTCTTTGCCCAGCCCACAGCTTCACGGCCATATACCACTGGGAATTAAAACACGCTTTAACTTGGCTTCTGCCAAGATTTCCCCTGTGACCCCCGAAAGAGTGAAATGCAAAGTGCTGTGCCATCCTTCACTACCCAGCAAAGACTGCAACTCTGCAGAGCTGCTAAGGAAATGCAGCTGTCTAGGCATGGTGTTTACAAAGAGAAACAATTTTTTGGGGCCCCTGTCTTGTGTGGTTGTTACAGTCCACAGAGAGCAACGTGGTGCTGGTTTGGAGCCCGTGTCCAGCAGCTGGGCTCATTATAAGGAGTGTGAATCCAGATGCACAGCCTGAACTTGTGCTCCAGGCCTCCTGGAGCCCCTGCACACCATGACCATCTGCTATGCAATATGTTAACAGGGCGTTGAACTCCCATACAAAATAATGACACTGACATTTATCAAATAAAGGCAGAATAACCTTTACTGAGGCATTATCTTCTTAACTTTATCTCAGTAGCTGGCTACTGTCCCAATCCTGGAAAGCACTGAATGTGTTAATTTACCATGAAAACAGGATCAGCACCTAAGAGATACCTTACTGTTTAACATACAAGCCTGTTTTTTTTCTCTGGAAGACCTGAAGTAGGCATAGAGTTACAATGTTAAATTTTGATCCAATTCTTTTTTTTTTTCTCAGATAAACACTAGGCAAACCTCACTGTTCTGTATGATCCCCTACGAATTCCAAAACTCAGATATATCTAGAAATCTCTGATCTGGAAACACCGTGCAATGCAGCTTTCTGGAACGTCTTGTTTTCGAGACAGCTGGATGGGGGAGCATGTTATTCACCCTGATATCCTGCTCCTGGAGGTAGCTGAGAAGTGAACCCTTCACAAAGCACTCCCATTGCCACCGCTGTAACTCAGCAGTCTCAGGGAGGCAAAAGGGAGGTGGGAGAAATGGGTGTTTTCATCATGGGTTTGTGTCCAGAATCAATATGAAATGCATAGGTACTTTCTACAAAAAATAAATCAACATAATTGTTTACACCTACAAGACTGAGTTGTCCATATTTTTTAGCATAATTATTGGTAAGCTCTATTCTTTTTCCTCATTCTTATGTTTCTACATAAAATAGGATTTCTTTCAGGTTATAAATGGTTTCATAACTCCTTAAACATTAATAGAATGGACTGCTTCATCCTGTAAGCTAGAACAACAGTTCTTCCAAACAGAAAGACAAACAAATTGCTTGGGCATAATTCTGGCTTTTAATGCCATCTGTGTTAGAATTTTTGCACTGCTCAAAAATGACAGAAGGCTGAATCCAGCTCTGGCCATAGCTCTGCTCGGTAGGGCATCAAGCAGAAACTCTTCCCTGTACCTCAGGAAGATCAGTGGTATTTCCTATCCGATCTTCCCTCAGTCTCCAAAAGCTTCTGCTTAGCTTAAAAGCTTTTCTTGGATTATATACACTCTCCAGTTTATACAACTCAAGCCCTGTTCCTGCTTATTCAAACCCTGCAGCAAGAAAACCAGTTAAGTCTAATATCTGTCCTCTCCCTTCATCTTTAAATTGGAGTGGATTTACCAGGTTGGAGGCTGCAACCCTCATTAACATCACCCAACACAATGCACATGTCACGTAAAATGACACGGGAAAAGGTCGTGGTGCTGTGCACTCCTGCTAACATCTATCTAGGTTGAATTTGAGCTTGCTTGAAATAAAACAAACCTCTTTCATTTGCTGGTACTGATGAAGACTAAGTAAGCAGCGACTGCTGAGACTCAGGCTGGAACGTATCTATGGCATGGAGTGCAAACTCTTGTTCACAGTTTTTCAGCTGATCTCAGTGAGGCACTGTTAGTTTTCAGGTGACAAAACACTTTCTGGATATTGTCCTGGCCACTGCCATTTATCATAATCTAAACAACCAATTTATATAGAAAATAGAAGCCGCGTTTGCAAGGCAATTCAAAACAGCTCCCATTCCATTACCTATCTCGAAGGTGCAAACACAAGACTCAATCACATATGGATGAACACAAAGAGTGGAATCCTTACCTGCCCCCCTTTAGGCTGGTATTTGATGTTATCTGTTGATCCAATTTTGGACCTGACGTTCTTGAGGTCAGGTAGAGGCTGATTAATAACTCGTAGCTGCTTGGGAGTGGCTGGGGATTTAGGAGGAGTGCGAATTATGGCAACTTTTTTCTCAGTAGGTACCAGTATGGCAGATTTGGGGGTCCCAGGGGTGTGTGGGGTTCTGGAGTAGCTGGGTGTCCCTGGAGTGCCTGGGGTGCGGGAGGCGTAGCTTGGTGGTGTCCCTGGAGTGATGGCAGTGGAGCCAGGAGTAGTGGGGGTAGAAGTTCCACTTTTTCCTGTCCTGCTACGAATTGGCTCTGATCCTACATGCAAGGAAAAAAAAAAAAAATCAGCACTAGAGCCACAGAAATACAATTGTTCTTCCTTGGGTAGCTCCCAAGACCACATGCCTGTGTGCCAAGTGAGACACAGCTCTACAATGGCTGTGCTAGTGCTGGAACAGCAGACTTGATGTCTGTCTCTGTGTTGAAATCTAACCTTTGGGACTTGATCTGACAACCAGACTAGCCAGTAAGAATGCTGTCACCAATTTAAATGGATTTGGGCATTAAATTAGAGTGGTAAAAATTCTGATTGTAATCCTGAAAGTAAAGGCTCTAAGTGCCTGGCTGCTGCTGGTCACACACCACTGCTGGTAACCTGGTGTCTGCAGCTGAACCCTGGGTGAGCAGCAGTCACAGCTCTGTTAGGTGGATGGGCAGATGTCTCCCACATTCAATAATCCAGTGGAAGAATGCAATTACAGACAGTAACCTCGATTAAAAGTCACATTCTAGTTACATCTGCATGCAAGTTAAAAATAAATACGGTAACATTTTGTAGCAGCTCCATTCGGCATTTATGGCACTGCCAGCCCCTGTCACTGAGCACAAGGATCAATTTAGCAGTGGCACTGTGCCTTCCGCAGCCAGCTCTGCTTGTAACTCTCAAAGGCAAATAAACGGAAGCTGAGGTATCTCCATGCGCTGCTTAAAGCTGAGAATACTTAGGGAGAGAAAGACCAACCCAAATCCCCAAGGCCTGGCAACCCTAGTGCCAAATGGGTGCATATTTTTTTCCACCTTTAAAACGCTCAGGAATTATAAATCCAATGGGCTTCTCTAAAGCACCAGTGGGACCACTGAAAATTTAAAGTATTTGTTAACAGCACTGTTTATGTAAGGGCGGTGGTCCAAACCCAATGCACTGCTGCCCCTGGGGTCCAGGAGAAGCTCTGCTCTACACGACTTATTAGATGGATTGAATATGCTCCACTCTCACCTTCAGTTTCCCTGAACAGTTTCTTTCTTTCCAAAGCAACCCTAAATCAGAACCTTCTCCCTATACCAACTGAGGTAGAAAGGCAATGATTGTTTTCACAGCTCCCTGCAGCTTTGCTATATTTATTTTTCATTCCTCAGCCCTTCACCACAGTGGCAAATGCTCAATGGCCTTTCACTCTCAGTCAGCAGAATGGGCTGCTGTGCCACCTGGAGGTCACTCTGCTTACAAAGGATCTCTGTTTACCCCTTGAAGCATCACCTAAGAATTTCAAAGGACTTTTTGGTATCATTTAATTGTCTACTTCACTTACACTGTCTTAAAAAGGGCCAAGATTGGTTTCTGAAGAGAGAAACCAGAAGAATTACTACTGGAAAGCAGAGAGCCACATCCAGGTTATGAGGCCTGGGCTGAATGCAAATCTAGCTAAAAGTTCTGGGGGTATTTGGTAAAATTCTCTTTGTCCTGTAATTACTTTTGGCTTGTGATTTGATAACATTGGTCCTCATGAAAGGACTCTGTTGGTTTCCTCTCCTAACTTCCCGCAGTGAGGGACTCCACTAGCTAACACCTCAACTCTCAGCAGACTTTTTACACTAGTATTAGAGCACAGGGAGATCATTGCTGTGAAACAGCAAATTAATGACTATACTATAAGGTTCACTTTTCTACAATCCATCAGAATATTTTAGGTTGCCTGTTAAGGTTTATCTCATTTTTCTCACTGCTGTTTGTAAATGCCCTGTGCTAAATATGTCACCCGGCTCTGAACTCACTGCAAAGGCATTTTCTACTATCAGTGACTAGTCTACACAGCAGTCCTAGCTCTGGGTACTGCAGTGTGTGGAAAGGGTAGATCCTGGCCCTGGTTTCAAGCCCTTGCTGCTCAGCACTTGGTATCTGAACAAAAGCAGTCTGTGAGGCTCTGATTTCCAACAGCGTACCCCAGGTCTGCCCTTCTGTGTAAAAGGTAGGGGTGCATGATGCTACAGCAATGTGACAAATCTAACAAGGACGGGAGATGCCCACAGCAATAGGAGAGGATTAATATGCAGAAAACATACGGGTGGTCCGTCGTACTGAAGAGGAAAGTGAAGCTGTGAGGGAGAGAGAGTTCTCCTCTCTGTCTCGGTCTCCTGATACACCTCTCCGAGGAGGAAGGATAGAGGAAGGTCTCGGTAGAGAGGAACGCTTTTCAGGACTCTTGCTTACTCCATCCTAATGGCAGCAAAATAAAAAGGAAAGTTTAGTTTTCAAAACTCACTCTCTAGGCTGTAATTTCTCTCAACTTATATAGAGAGAGGGAAACCTCATCCTATGGGCCCCATTTACTACTCACACAGGAACCTGTGGAGATCCAGCCACCTCTAATGCTCTGCTTAGCTTCCTTGTGCTTCTTTACTGCATCAAAACGCCCAACAGTCACCTTCTGAGCTACTTAGGACAGATACAGATACTCTTGGATCTAAATATGGACAGATTCCACATTTGGTTCTTAAGAAGGAACAAGTCTTTTTTTAGTACAAGTTGAAAGTATAAGAATTCTCTGGAGCTCAGGAGTGAAGTTCCCGTGTGAATTTACCTGCAAAGTAACTGCAGTAGCAGTGCCCAGAATACACCCCACACTATATTGTTAGATGATGGGTCATTTTTGCATTTTCAGACACTAACTTGTAATTATTTTACTGAGAAAAAATTTTAGCTACAGCTTTTTGAGCGCAGGACTGTTACTCCTGATGTCTTTTTTCCTTTCATACTCATCTTTTTCCTTCTTGAAATCATGTACCTTCTTTTTACCATGGTTAGTGCAATGGACACGTATGTTAGAATATTTCTGAATTTATGGGATGGGCAGCCAAAGACAGTCTTGCATAAGCAGGTAGTTCTCCCGAAGACAAATGTGATGATGGTCCCAACCAGTGAAAGACACACCAAGCATAATGTTACACAGAAAATGGAAGTAAATTGTGAAAGCAGTTTTTAAATGCGAATTAGTCATCAACTCAGCAACACGTAGACTTGAAACACAAGTGAAATATAAACACGTGGAAGGGAAGAGGGACTGCCAAACATCTCTTTAAATTTATATGGCAACTTCTTTGACATGGTCCCATACATAGACCAAATCTGGTTCCTAGAGCATTTGGCTTCCACCCTTTCTGCTGGTGATTAGAACTGTAACCTCCTACACTGGGGACTGAATTTGTTTTCAGAGAATATTAACTGGTTGAAAATTACATTTTTGAAACTTGGAGGACAAATTAGTGTTGCTGTTCCTTGCCACTTACCCATGTGCAAATGGGTGCAACTTCTTAGCTGTCAATGAAGCAGCATCCGTATCATCAAGAGAAATGTCCTTCTAGTTATAACTTACTTCACTTATGTTTCCTCTGGAGAATCTCCTAAGTTTTTATCCATTTTGTAGCACAAATCTTGTAGCCTGATAACCAGTTTTCCTGCCCATGGCTATTAAGTAATCGCACATAAGCTTTGTGTAGAATTACTCAGATTCAGTGGGTAGAGAATGGGATCCATGGAGTTCAGATACAATCTCCAAGCTAACTCCCTCTACCAACTCTGCTACCTTACCTTAGCATCTGATTTTGAGCAGGGCAAGCAGTCTCTTGGGCCTGCTGAGGAGGGCCGTACAGAGTAACTGTCTGTATCGAGAAAAGTGGCCCTTTTAGTAGTTAATGAGCAAGCTGAGCTGGGTCTTGGAGGAAGCAATGACTTTGCTCTAGACTTTGAGGCAGGAATCTTTGACAAAGAGGCAGTCTAGTCATGAGAAAACAAACAAAAGAAAACACAACATGAAGCTGGACAAAAGGAAAATACATGCAACATGGACCAGAAAAAAAAAAAAAGTCAAGCTATGAAATAATACTTTCCCTGTGTCTCGTAATGGTGTTTATGGAGTTCTGACAGGCATGGAAGTTTCAGTTCTGGGGTGTTTGACTGAAACCATCTGGGTCTGGACAGAGTACTGATTCTAGGAAGTGCCTTTTTCTGCAGATGTTATTTTTATCATGTGTTAACAGGACAGAACCGGTGCCAGGTACGGCATTTAACTGGTATGAGTGCTAGCCGGCTGCACGAGAAGCAAGTGCAAAACTGCAGGAGCACCAAGAGATCCTAGTCCTTTAAAACCAAGCTGTGCATGTGAAACATATCCCTCTAGGCTACAGTCAAGAATAAAACCGTGGGAATCTTAAAAGCAAAGTGACACCAGTATTCCCACAATGGCAGAAGGGTAAGACAGTATTGCTTCGTGTGCTGCTGTGTACGCACAAACCCCCTAAAGCACCCCAAACGCTGTATTCTGTGCATTTGGTGTCACTCTATAGAAATTGATATTGACAATGCAGAGTCCTGGGATGAGGAGCCTGTATATGGTTAAAAGGCTAACAAGATACATCGTCGCGATCAGACACTTGTCTGATTCTGACTAACGGTAATACCCCATTGAAAGAACAATTAAACACCCATGGGACAGACTGCAAATGCTTTGTTGACACTCAGGAGCACCTAACTGCTTTACAAAAAAGAATTTCCTTGAAAGACAATACGGCTACTTGCTTAAGCAACATTTTTTTTTCCTCCCACATGTCTAACATACTACAAAGAACAACTGCAAGGCTGTTATCTTTGCAATGTAATCCCAGTTCCCTCTGTATTTATACAAGCGTGAAGTTACACACAGGAGCAATCCCAATGGGCCTGTAATGATGGGATTTGGTACAGAATTTCAGCCATGAAAAATCTGGCACTTGATCTACGTCAGTCACCTCAACCTTCCCAGTGTTCAGAAAAGGTGTATGAGTTACTCTTTAGTTGTCTTTATTAGAAAATGAGGAAAGAATGGGCTGTCCAGCCCTGACAGGCATCTGGCTTAGGCTGCATACCTAGCCTACAGAAAACTGAGGCTGGTGTGCTGAATGTCATCCATAACATCATCAACATGATTAAGAGTTGCACAACTGCGTAACAAGCAATTCCCATCCCATAACATAGCCGAGATGACTTCTAGTGGATATCATCATCCACGCCATGTAGCAAGACAAGAAATTACTTCAAAGGATGGAAGCGCTTTACTAGCTATAATAAATTCCTAGAATGAGTTTTGCAACGTATTTATGCCTTTTAAAAATACATATTTCACTTCCACTGTCTGAGAACAAAGAGAATAAAACTGGTGAATAATTATGTTACACAGAAACTGCACAGTATGTGTTTCTGTCACACCAAAGGCTTTTTGATTGATTTGTCATTAATTCAATTCATGGGTCCCATCCACTTGCAAAACTTCAGGCCATATTTACAAATCCACTGAGGTGTTTATTGATGCTGAAACTCAGTGGAAGAAGGGGATCTATGTTGGGTGGCTCCAGGAGGAAGACATTTTCTTACTAATTAAGATCCTAGGCACAATATAAAGACCTTGTCCTTTTCTCTCATACTGCATGCAGTGTGCACTGTGAATATGTGCATCTAACAGGGATGCTGAAAATGGACAAGACTGAGATCTTTCAATGGAACAGCTTGGGAAAAGGCATAATCATGAGTTAATGCACTGCTCTGAGGCGATCACAGTCTAGATCCCCTTGGTGTTACTTAGGGAGTAAGGCACTTTTTAGAATCAGTAATAGCAGCAGAATCTGTTACAACCAGATTTCAGTGACATGCTCAAGGCTGGTAGAGTCAGCAAAGAAGCCAAATGCCTCAATCCCCTGTGCTTTACCCAGAAAACTATTCTTATTCTCTGTTAGCAGTACATTACCTTTGACCTCTTACAATTCACATTGCTAGATGTGTCAGCGTCCACAGGACAAAGATCTATGTAACCCTAAGACTCAAGGATTGCTGAAGCTAGGATGCAGAAACCTCTCTATTTCAGAGGTGTTCCTAACACATGAGAGATGTGCTCATCATCTCCCTACCGCAGGTACACAGCTCCTTCCAGCAGATGGAACTGCTTAGCCTTTCCTGAACGTGTTCTGCAAAGCAGTCTGGAAGCTGTAGTTTGAAGATGGGTAACAAAGATGGCCAGGTTGGATGATCTAACATTACCAGTGGAGCGGAAAAGGCTGCACTTGAAGGACATAAACACTGAAAGTCAGGAAGAAACACAATAACAAAGAGGGAGAGGTCTTTATAAAAGCAGAGGTGAGGCCATGACACAGAAGAAAAAATATCCAGGAGTTGCATGACTGCGGCAATCAGAGAAGCGAGGCAACAGGGAGAGAAAGCAAGCAGGGAACAGACTTCAGATCTTTGCTATTACACAAGGGACAGGAACAAGAAAGGTGTGTAGAAAGCAGATAACTTCAGAGAATGACTTTGCAGTGCTTGTACTTAGAGCAGCCCATGAACACAGATGACTCTGAAAATGAGCTAATATTGACTTCTCTTGTTAAGTGCTGATCATCCCCCAAGAAAATGTGTAGATATTCTTATCAGTAAGATATTTCTTACTGTACTAATAAAGAAGCTCTAGCAGTTATGAGCTCAAATGGGTCACACCTGAAAAAAACACATGAAATCCCAGAATCCATGGCTGAATTCAGTTCTAAATTTCTCAGGTCCTCCATAGCCTCCAATCACTTATACTGCTATCACCATTAACGATTTCTTATGATACATAAATAATGTGTAGAACTTTAGGAGATGGAGCTTTTTAAAGTTCCCCAAAGAATTGACGATCTGGTTAAACAGATGAAACAAATCAGCCATGGAACATATTAGGATATTTAAAGGAATCCTAAGGAACTTCTCCATCGTTAATGATGGCTAACAATGACAAAGTGCTGTCATGTTGCAGATGTGAATTAGCATGTGTCAGGGTCATGTAAGAAATTGTTGCATAAGGGGATAGTGAAAGGAGGTTGGCTTCCTGGGGATTTTGGAGTGATGGGGCAGGAAGAGTGCAGGGTCAGCATGGGAGCAGTGCGGAGAGGCCCTGCAGCATCTGCTGAAGGAAACTTGGCAGAGGAGAGCTAGACACCGGGAGCAGAACAGGCTACAGAGCAGGTAACTGTCAGGTTGAAACAGACAGAAATCAGCGGTCCAGGAAATGGCCATTCAGAAAGCACTTAATTGTATATAAAATTCTACTGGCCAGTAACTCTACAGGCATGACCTCTGCAGAATGCATGCCTATGCAATGGTGCCTCAGAAGACATGCAGGGGGGGTTTCTGCCTCCAGAGCAATCCAGCAAGGTGGCAGTACGAGTCGGGAGCTGCAGAAAGCACCAAGGCACACAGAGGATGACCTGGCTCAGAACACTGAACACCACCCAGCCCCTGAGGTCTGGAGCCTGCGTGCCCCTACAGATCTGCAAACCGTCATCATCAACTACCCGTGTCTCTAATTCAGAGGTTATTCAGAAAAGGTGGCTTTAATTACCCTTCTAAATGAATCATGAACATAGCAAACAAATTCTGAGTGGAAATTTTAAATGAAACACACAATTACTTAATGACTGAATTAACACAAAAAGACCTGAAATAAGGACAAAAGGAGATTATAAAGATGAACAGTAAGATGGTTTTACTCACTGAGAGTTTTTCTTTTGCTTGTTTAAATACACCAGGAGCCTGGTTGGTTTCACCACCTGCTGCTGAGAGATCCAAAGAAAGACTTGATAGTTAAAAACAGTAATAATAAGCATTTCCACTTAGTACACTTTTTAGAACAATTAAATGCCTTGGAACTACCGTTCAAAGAAATTACTTTGCAAATTACTCTCAGCAAACTGTATGCAGAAATGTGCCTGCCTTAAAGAGGTCCTGTATTCATCAAACTTGAGGTAAAATGGTATTCTACACATTTCAAACGCATCCAGATTTTGTACGCATGTTCCTAGAAGTCTAAAGACTACAGTAAAAAGTTCAAGAAATAGTTGAGAACTAAGAGGCTCTAGTGCTGAAGGTCAATCCTCAGACACCTTAGCATCCTGATTTTCAGGTCTGTTTTCTAAAACTTGGGCTCCTTTAAGTAATCCACAAATGAAAGTTTTGAGAGAGGCCCCTGAAATCACCACTTTTCAAAACATTAGCCAACATTCCTGATGGAAAGAGAGATTCACTGTTGAATGATCATCCTAGCTGTGTCAACAAGGTCAGCGTGCCATGGGTCAATGAAGTCCTCAGACTTTAGCAATTGAAATTACATCTAGGACATCAAGTATGTGAATTCAGTATTTCATTTATCTGATATAACATGGTTTGAGGTGAGCTTTTTCTCTCTAACTTAGATTCCATCCTTATGAAATGTTTTGGAATGGGGCAGCTTTTTGGAAAGCAGGTTGTTAGTTTAACCCCACCACTGCTGCTCAGGAAGTGATCTGCCACACAAAAACTAGCTGTGAAATCTTTTGGCCTCTGTGCCAGGATGCCCTCAGTAAACACAGGAGCAGGACAGCAGTCACAGATGACAATCTTTTCCTGTAAACCCAACTGTCTTCCAGCTGTGAAACCAACCCCAATGCATCATACAACACAGAAAAAGTTTTCTCCTTTTTCCCTGTGCAGTTCCCAGGCGTGGTGAGGAGATCCCCATTTTTCTGCCACAGTTTCCACTCTAGTTCTGCCCTTTTAATACAATTTTTCTTTTTTTTTTTTTTCTTTTTTGATTGAAGGAGCACAAAAGAAAACTTGTGAGGAGGAAAAGAATGTAACTGCATACTTTGGTTCTTCTGAATTTGTAACAGGGCTAAGTACAGCACAGCCCTCCTGCATCACATTTTACCACATCTGTTACTGCTGCTTTGGTCTCTTTTGGATCTCTTCTAAATAATCACAAACGGCCCATTTTCTTCCTTCCCTTGGTATTCAACCCTAACCAGCCACCGCTCTGAAGCGGCAAGAATAGCTGTGCTGCTTGTGCTGCCTTACCTGAGAGCACCACAGCTTCACCACCTGAACAAAAGATCTCTGCAGGCTCTGCTGCCAGTTTAAATACATGGCAAATGTGTTTTACCTCAGGAGGTGACTCCAGAATTGAAGACAAGGAACAGAAGCATATCACATAGCAACTCCTGCTCGCAGCCAGGGAGTTGTCCTGGCCTTGCCACCATGAGCGCTCCCTGGTACAACTGCAGTGGCATCTCACAGCCACAGCCACTAACACAACACTAGTTAGACTTGGGTTTCATTCACAGAACTACACCAGGCACGGCAGAGTCTTCACAACCCTTTCCTCAGAGTTGGCCGTGCCGTTTCTTTCTCAAA
>JAVSBS010006276.1:29924-42133 GCA_033124195.1 Coracias cyanogaster | reverse complement strand
TGGCAAGGATGAGTCTCTTAAAAAGCTGTCCCTTCTCTGTGGATGTGGCACTGTAAGTGACCGGTATCTGACTGTGCTCACCAGCGACATGGCAATTTTTTTCTGGTGTTAAGGGGAAATAGGGGAAAGATGTCATTTCCTGGGCCACTGCACAGAAAATATAAGCAAGTATTAACTTTTTTTTGTAGATGCTTCTATCTTATGTCTGGACATGTTTCATTTTAGAGTCATAGTAAATGCAACATAGAGGTTTTAACTGACTGCAATACACTCAAGGCTGTATAGGTTACACCACCAGGTATCACTAAAGGTGACAAGACCATTCCAAATAGGACACACTAACAGTCGAAACTGGCTTCAAGAAACACTGCTATATCCTACATAAAAGGAAAATGGGAGAGAGACAATGTCCCTCTCCAGAGGGGATTCCAGATCCTGGAAGGAACTGGATGACTGGCTCAGGCTCAGGGATATGTACGTTAACATATGGCTGCCTACACTCTTAAGATATCACAGGATATCACTGCACTCTTCCTCATGACCTCCCCTCAAGTCCCATCAGTATGTATTAAAAAGGTGTGGTAGAAGAAAATAAGGGATACTGAATTTTCCAGCAACACTGAGTGTGGTGAAACAGTCTAAGAGATATTTTTGTTCACTTTGTAGTGTGGTTCCAGGTCCTCTGCTTTAGAGCCCAAACCTCAAAGTTCAACCTACGTTACTGAAAAAACTATGATCAATCTGGGCCCATCACTTTGGTTCCTGTCCATCTCAGGATCTAAATGTACCAAGAGGTTGTTTTTGTATGACATTTCCCACTTTGACTAATACACCTGCTTCTCCACGTATTGGAGTGAGAGAAAAAAAGCTCTGGCAGTTGCCAGGCAGCACGCGTTTAGGGTGCCAGGCAGATTTCTTTATGCAAGTCCACTGGTATGACTCAGGACACTACGGGCCAGGAGAGTTCAGAGGAGTTAGTGGTAGAGTACCCGAGGGCAAGAGAGCACTGTCCACATGGCTGTAGACGTGCAGACAAAGTTGAGAACACTACAAAGCCAACGCTTTCCCCCTCCATTTCCATCGCTTACTGAACCCGTTGGGTCTTTTGAAAGAATATGTGATTTATGGGTCATAACTCCTGAACTGATCAAGCTGTACTTCAGCAAACAGCAAGAGGTAGCAAGAAGAGTTGTTTTAATCCTTTTTTTAAATTCCTCACTCTTGGGTAATTCTGGCCCAGAGCGCAAGTTAGGACAGCCCAAAGACTGTGAACTGAGGAGGTGCCATCACTTCAGCACAGAGGAGCCTGGACCAGCCTTTCCTCCCCTGGCTGCATTTCTGGTGAGGGGAGGAAGCGAAAGGACCAGATTCCCTCACAGGAGCAAGGCAATGGAACTGAGTATTTAGTTCTGTTGTCCTAATGGAATACAACCAGGAGACAATATATGCTTCATACAGCTCAGGCATGATATTAAAGCTACCCTTGCATCACTACCCTTACTAGTATTTTCACTAGTCAGAACTCCGTATTGAGACTGGTCTCAATTTATAAGCAGAGTAATTGGTGCAAAATGGGATGGGAACGACTTCTTAGGGACATTTTTGGTACTGCGCTGATAGGATGGGTAATAAATTCCGTTCTTAATTTCTAAGCCATGAGAAGAGACCTATGTAGTTCTGCATGGCTGTGCATGGTTCTTCTCGCAACAGCCCTGGTTTCACTCCTGAACAACGGCACTGCAGCATGCAACTCTGCTCCATGACAGAAAACCTGGCCACTTTTAGCAACTTTTTGTAAGATCACCAGAAAAAGTCAAGACGTTCATCTTTCCATCCTGCACTCACAGTAACAACAAATAATAGGATGAAAATGCTGAAAGTGTTATTTTTGGTCCTCTAAATAATGAGACACCTAGAAAGATATAACAGGAATCATTTGTTCCATCCTTTCATCTTCTGCTACCAAATATTAAGATTTTTGCGTGGAATGCACTCGTAGTGTAAGCCCAGATTTCTTCTCTCTCAGCTTCATGCTGCACGTGGCTGGATTCCCCCTGTGGATTTTGACTGTACAGCATAAACATCAGTGACAGATTGGGAAGTGTCAATGCAGATAACATCAATCAACAAAATATAAGTCTGAAACACTTCTTATTATGCATGAGAGTAAAAAAGCAAAATAATGGAAATGCATACCATGGTTTAAGCTGTCAACATTTTCCCACCAGAAAAAAAAAAAAGCTTAATAGAAAAGAAATTAAAAGAACAAAATGATGAGTTGAGATTCCTACACCACCACACTATAAGCACGATGCCAAGTTACAACCACAGCACTTGGAGGTCCAGGCAATGACAAGCATAAATGATCATGGCTTCCATTAAAGAAACAAACACATACCAGGAAAGAAAGAAAATAAAAATGATACAAAGCACTAAAAAAAGCAATTCTATTTGTGAAGACTGATATTCTTGGAGGAAAAAAATAAAAAAATAGAGAAGCTGCTATAGCCATGAGATTTACAAAAAAAAAATGTCTATGTTTGCCAGCCACATTGCATAACTGAACAGAACGCAGTCACCTGTCTGCTTCCGTTTAACACAGGAGAGATGAGTTGGTCTAGTATATTTGATAGCAGGTTTTAAAATGATTTTCCTGGAGGGAGAGTGGGCCTGAACTTCAGTTTTTTTAGCAAGTTCAGCTTTCTTATACACTGCTATGGACAAAAGAGACACAAGAACATAGAATCAGGAAAAAAAACCAGCAAACAGTTTCATATGACAACAGATCAAGTGGCAGGCCCACTGCTCCACAACTCCAACCCCATGAGTCGCTTCTACTGGGGTGAGCAAATCCTGCATCGGAAGAGGGGGAACACCAGCGCGTTAACCTCAGACCTGTTACCCAGTGGTCAGTGGGGATGCCTACAATGAAACGGGGCCGGTGGAGCAGTGAGCCTTGCACGGGGCTTTTCATATAGTTGTACAATGTCTCATTAAAAAGCACTACCGTTAATACTATTAAGGTGCACATCATCTACAACAGAGTAACCGGATAGTACTGTACAATAGTAAAGAATAATAATAATAATAATAAAATATATTGTAATAGGGAGTGTTAAATGAACCTTTTTTCCTTCTCACTTCATCTCTGGAGAGTGTGCTAGGTTCCTTTTTAGCTATTTTCCTTTCAGGAGTGGAAATCCTGCCTCTCCCAGTTTTAAAAGGTTTCTCTTTTTTATGCTTATCGAGAGATGGTCTTCGCAATTCTCTCTCTGCCTTCTCCTCTTTAGGAACAGTCTCTAACTGCTCAGTCATGATGCTCCTATCATCATCTGTAGGATCAGAGCAAATCATAACAACAAACAATAGATTAGTAACAGATGTTAACAATACTGCTGTGGAGCAGAGGAAAAATAGTTGGAGACAGAGCAGACGGATTAATAAAAAAAGGCAGGCTATTTTACTATTTTTCTGAAACATGCTGAGATTACTATTACAACTATAATAATTTTGCTTCTTGATCATTATGACTTGGAAGCAAAAATATTTAACAGACAAAACAGAAAGGATAATGCACACCTTGAGTATCTGCCCAGAGACTGTCTGTGTCCATGATGGAGTCATCGATTGTTGTTTCATCTTTGTAATCATCACACGTCTCTGTCTTGTAGTCGGTGAGCAGGATTTCTTCTCTCTGGGGTGAAGCAGGAGCTTCTGGGGAGCCCTCCTTGGGCTCAACTTGAATGTCAGCCATGTCCTCAGCCTCCAGCTCCTCTTCAGCCTGGGAGTCCCCTGTTTCGATGTCTTCCTGCTGAGTAGCAGCAAAGCGCACACTGTGAGAAGCAGATTCACCCTCATCAACTGTTGTCTGCACCACTGTGATAAAGTCATCCTCTACTGTCACCACTGATTCAATGATGCCTTTCAGTTCAGGCACTGCTTCTGGGCTACCCCTGGCTAGCATTTCTTCAGCAGTAGGTTTCCCAAAGTCTACTTCTGGGGGCATTTCTGATATAAAATGCTGTTTATCCTCTTCTTTTTCTTCCTGCCCTACTTCTACCTCTTCTTCCTCATGTTCTTCCCCTTTTGTGGCCCCAGCTGCCACCTCATATGGCAGCAGTTTTTGGATTTCCACAGGTTTCATAGCTGTATCAGGAATCTTTTCAGTTCCTTCTGCAGGCTGTGGTATGCTCTCCATCTGAATCTCAGCAGGCTCTTCCTGAAGAGGCTCAGCTTTTGGAAGTTGGAGCTCCACAGAATGCTCCTTTGCTGGTAACTGTGCAGGCATCTCTTCCCCAGACACGGGAGGTTTTGAAGGTTCTGGTTTGATATCCTCTGGTTTCAAGGATTCTCCATTCAAACCTTCTTGGGCTTGATCATGCTCTCCACTAGATTCATAAGATTCCTCTTTATCAACTGCCTCTTGATGTACCAGATCGGGCTTAGTTACTTTTTCCTTAATTTCTGTTTCTGACAGTTTGATGCTGTCCTTCATGTAACTAGGCTCGGTCTTGGAAAGTACATCTGCATCCATTGCTTCTCTGGACAAAATGGTCTGATCTTTCTGTTCAGTGTCTTTGAGTTCAGGCTCTGCTCTTTTAACAGAGACTTTATCCTTCCCTGAAGGGATAGTAACAACTTCATTCATCTTAATATCTAACTGGCTCTTGTATTCTTGGTCAGCTCTCCTTGCAGCCACTTCCATATCGTGCTTTATAGCATTGTAATCTGGTTTGATTAGAGCTTCTATCTCAGCTATTTCAGGAACAACACTAAGAGTCTTCTCCTCCTTCTCCATCAACACAGAAACAGCATCCTTTTCTACCGCTATCTCTGAAGCTGATATCCTGCCATACATGGTATCATCAGTTATATGGACTTTATCAGCCACATTTTCTTCTTTCATTTCTAAGATTGCCTCAGGTCTTGTTTTCTCTGGCTCAGCACCTTTAATGGGATAGACATCTTTAGAGTCCACTTGATCTTCACTTTTTTCTAGCACAGTATGCAGCTTCTCTTTCTTCTCCTGCTCAAAGTCCCTCGCCAGAACAGACTCACCAGCACCATGCTGACCTAGGTCTTTTTCACTGAGGAATTCTTCTTTAGATTTTTCAGCTGCTGCCAACTTCACTTCTATTAAAGACAGGTCAGGAGCTAGGCCACGTCTCAGTTTTTCATCTGCGCCTTCATAAAAGGGACAGGTTTCGCCTGTTAAATTCTCACTGTCCTGAACTGGAGAAGGGAGTGGGACTGTGTACTTATTGAAAACACAGTAGCCCAAGTCTTCTAGCTGACTTTCAGCTTTTAGAGTTACGTGGTTTTCATCTGTCACAGGTGGCAGGGCTGTGCTGCTGTCTTCCACAACAGTGTCAGAAGGAGCTGACTTCTTTTGTGCCACCTCAGCATCTGCACTCACAGAGGCTAATCTAGATCTTGTCCCTGCTAAGTCTAACATTTCAGGCAGGTCAGGAGCCAGGACAGCCCCATTTTTGTAATAATCTTTGGCCAGGAAAGGGGATTCGGACAAGGTCTCAGGCTGGACTTTTTCTTCTGCCGTTGCTTTTTCTTCTTCAATGTGCTCATCTTCCTCTCTGCTATCAATGGGGAAGCAGGGGGCCTTTTCCAGCGCTGGTGTGGTTGCTGGCAAGTAGTCATCACCTTCATCCATACTTCCACTAGTGTTGGTTAGAATATCAGAAGCGAGGGGAGAAAGATCATGTGCACGACCAAAGCTAAACCCTAGAGCTATTGAATCCAGGCAGGACATGGGCAAGTTAATAGACATACTTCTCTGTTCAATTGCAGATCTCCCCCCAAGTCCCAGGCTCCTGCTCAGAGTTAGGTCATCTTTATTTTTACTGTGGAGTTCCCTCTTATCCCCATAGACTTTGGGGTCAATAGTGAACATTCTTTCTGTTGGGGAACTTGGTTCTTCAGACCTGTCTGGTGTGAAGCTCTGAGCCAGGGTACTGTACCCCATTTCATGAGCAGGCATGCTCTGCTGCTGATCCATTTCTCTCTGTAACTCTTCCTCCTCTTCCTCTTTATCTTCAGGTATTAGACGATGTGTCTGATAATGCTCATAGACACTCTCTTTAGTGTCACTTAGCTCATAGTAATCGCTGCCTTGTTTCAGACTGTCTGCTTTGAAGGCTTCCTCTTTTAGAGCAGAGGTTTCAAAATACTTTGACATTCCCGATCGATCCTCCTCTTCCTTCATTTGACTTGGGGCTGAAATACTTGTCTTATCCTCCTTGGTATCCTTTTTAACATCTTTCTCTTGAGAAGCTTCTAGAGTAGGAGGCTTGTCAGTGGTTAAGCTTGGTGCCTCAGGGGCTTTCTCTGTTGTTCTGGATAACTGAGTGGTATCAGGGTGCTCTGCTGTTTTCTCAAGGGTCAGCTCATGGCTTAACTCGGCTGGGGGTACCTGTGTGCACGGCTGCACCTCCTTTTTCGTGTCTGTTGTTGCTGGCAGCCCACTTCTGTCCATTTCTTTTTCTGCCTTGAGAATATCAGGCGACTTTTTAGCTTCATCATCCTTTTGAAAGTCTGTTTTGTCTAGGGAAAATGTCTTAACTTCAGGTTTTGTGGTAAATTTACCATCATCTAATATTCGAGCCTCCCCTTTATCATAGAAGTCGTACCTTTCTTCCTCATCACTCTCATCCTTGGTCATGTCCTTTTCCTCCCCCCACGCAGGGATTTTCGGGGTGCTTGGTGTTTTCAGGCCATCTACAGTTATCGCTGAGACATCTTGCAGAGCTAGTGTCCTGCCTCTCTGCATCTGTTCATCTTTACTGAGATCTTTGGCAAACAGTTGGTCAGGAGGTTCCTGTTTTGTTTTGGAACTGTCTTTGAGTGGAAGCTCCTGGGGGACAGCAGGAGATGGGCCTGAAGGAAGTTCACTTCTGGCTGCCTTGGGTTCTGATAGCAATTGAGAACTTTCACCATGGCTGATGGCAAGGTCTTGGACATCTTTAAGGTCATCTTTCAATTTCATAGAAATAACTTGGTTGGATGATGAGGGCACATCTGCAGTCCTTTCTTCTGTTTTGCTCCCTTTAGGCAGTTCAGATGACAAATCCTTTTGTTCTTGAGAAGCAGGAGGCTTGGCAGAAGGTTCTGCAAAACTGGCTTCCTCCTTTTGTGAATCAGTTTCCAAGCTCTGCTCTGATAGAGGTGGAGGCATTTTTTCTTTGTCTTTGCTCTGTGAATCCATTTTATCTATAGCCTCTGTTTTTGCTGGCTGTGGAACTAAGGCATCATGTTTAGGTTGCTCACCAGTCTTACTGTCTTTCCCAGATTCACGTTGCTTTGTGTCTAACGGTTCTGCTGCGAAAGGGCGTGCGCCCTCCTGGACACGGAATTCCATCTTCGTGGCTGTAAGTAAATCTGAAGTAGTTTGTTTGGGTTTTATAACAAAATTAATTAAAGCACTTACAGGCAAGCAGTCATGTGGCTTACAACAACATCTTGGTATGAATGATGGAAAGGAGAGGGAGAAAGATGCAAACATGCAGTAAGGCCATCCACCTAGAAATCTGCTTTGAAGTGTTAAATACTAGTTTCCTTTCAATATATGAGGTTTTCTAGTGAAAATGTGAGGTGTACACATATAAATGTGTGACCACTGAAATGAGATGATTTCATGTGAATTCTTCATCTTCATGGTTTGTATACAACAGCAAAACCACAAGTAATCCTCACTTCATCGGTATGATTTGCTGGACTCTACAGCCTGTGTTAGTTTTGTGTTAGTCAGGTCTGCAAGGTTAACTCCAATCTATGGTATCTTTGTGTGTTGCTGACATTTAAAACATGCATAACTACACATTTCTACATCATCTTTATGTTTTTCTTCTACATGCAGCCTTAACTAAACAAATAATGCATACAAAAGGCTGTGCAAGCATCAGAAGAGGCTGGTTTTTTAATTGTACTAACTTTTGACATTCATTCTTTGGCAAATGACAAATCTCACTGCTGTCATGAAACCAGTATGTGTAAATCAAAACCAGAGCTATTAATAGTCTCAGATCTTGAAGGTCTGGTCTTAAAAATGGCCATGTTTCAATGACAGTAGATTAGGCCCTAATTAAGCTAATTTGAAACTACAAATGCTACTCTTACAGTCTGCCGCTGTATTTTTAGAGAGTAATACCTAGCTAAGTATTTTATATACACACGCTGTTCATAGCTTGATCTGTTTTTATATTCTATGGAAAATAATGATTCCTATCATATGGAAATCTTCCTGTCACGGAAAATATGAAGACAGATACTGCAGAATGTGGCAGAACTTCCTTCAGTAATCTGTAAAAAAAGTTTTATGAGTTTTTCCTAAAGCTTGTTATAACAAGCATCGGGCCAGCTCTGAATCTCCTCATATTTGATTCAAGTCCTTGGAGCCATCTTTTTTGCTCTGATGAGCCTGAATGTTTTAGAACAATTAGTATCAAAGTATTTGTCATTCTTTAAATATTTGCATATGTTAACATTTAGTCAAAAAAGCAACTGCCATTCTAAACTCTACATGTCTATAACCACAGCAGTTTTGCTCCTTTGCGTTTCTACACTCGGTGACTGACTTGCAAACCCTAAGAAGTATAAAAACATGGCCATTGAGGTGACGTCGTCCTCATTTCATAGAATTAAAGAGCTAGATACTGACTTTATGTATCCTAATGTGCCTCTTCCTGCGGTGCAAATGAACACCAAGAGCATCAAAACGTATTCTGACTGCCAAAGCTATTCAATGATCTTTAGCTGGGCCAGCCACACCACCAGCCTCCAAATGCAGCGTTTCTTAGCCGGGTAGTGACTGCGTACGTCACTATTCCAACAACGTGTCTTTACACCCTGTCGCACTAGCTGAAGAGAAATATCATTAAAAGGAAAATCTTGAAGCCTAGTTCTTGGGTACTGAGAGACAACTGACTGCAGTACGTTTTGTTCAGTAAGCAGACCAGAACTTCACCCTGCGCACCCAATCCTAAAGCTCCCTATGAAGGCAAACATCCCAGTGGAAGTGATGGAGGTTTTGCTTTGAAGGGCACTCCAGCAGGGTTAAACATTTGTAGTAAGGTAGGACACACAAAAAATCAGAGTTCTGGCAATGACTCAGAGGAGAGGTGGACTGCAATGGATGGCAAGGATATGATGTGGGAAGCAATAGCTTTAGGGAAGCTAAACCAGAATGCACTGAAGCACACGCACACGAAAAAAAACCAACAAAAAAACCAAACCTGCACACTGCAAATGAAAACATTTCTACAGTTTAAGCCTCTTTATGTCATAGTCAAAGTCAATAAATCTACTTTTTGAAATAAAAGCAGATGAATCTCTGCACCAAAAAGAAAAAAATATACACAGATAGCAATGTGACTGGCAAACACATCTGAGATGGGGGAAAAAGGCTTACGCAGAGGAATCGGCTCAGCTGCAAAGCACACTTTATCATAGCAAAGTAAAAAATCAGGAATCAGCCGCAGTGGTGGGAAACCATGTTGTCATACAGCACCTATGCAATCACGTTATCTGCTACACACTCTTCAAGCATAATAACAAGAGCAGTCATACTAATAAATGGGAAGAACAGGAAATGAAGCAGCCTTGGAAAGCACTGGAGAAAGCTGGAGAAGGATTCACCGGCAGCAAACACATGCAAATCTAAGCAGGACACACCTTCCTCGGCCGAGGAAGGGGAAGTGTCTTTCAGGGGTGTTTCCGCCACAGCGGTTACACTCTCCCTGCTGGATGCCACACTTGGCACTTTGTCTTCATGACACACTTTGGCCTCCAAATCAGAATCCGACTGACCCTCACAGAGGCCCTTTGCCTGGTCCGAAGGCTCAGTGGGCCCATGCTCTTTCCCCAGTTGCTTCCCAGGAAGAGCACCAGGTTTCGCTTCCACAGCCATTGGCC
Source organism: Coracias cyanogaster (assembly GCA_033124195.1). Taxonomy (NCBI): domain Eukaryota; kingdom Metazoa; phylum Chordata; class Aves; order Coraciiformes; family Coraciidae; genus Coracias; species Coracias cyanogaster. Next base: position 32,209 of record JAVSBS010006276.1, on the reverse strand, counting down.
TCTCTATTGGTTCTTCTTCTTGGGGATGGAAAAAGGAGGTGACATCAACACCAACAGTAAACACCAAGCACAAAGCTCAACAGGACTGCTTTTACATAACACTTTCAGCTCTGAACACTTTGGATTTAAGTGTGTCAAAGGACGACTAGTATCCAGCCCATTTTAGTCATTGCAGAATTGAATTTTCCTTAGGGAAAAACAGCAAACCAAAGCAAAAACCTGTCTCCCCCAGAGAAGCATGTTTGTGCTCTAGGACGAGAGCTGAAAGTGTTTTACAGGTATACCTCTCCCAAAAGATGACTGTGGGTCAAGTATTCATTGCAAATGGAGATGGTATTGAACGATGGATGGCTCTGACAGCATCAATGCATCAATGAGCTCAAGGTATACAGAAATTTTTCTAATAAATGTGCTGTTTAATCCAGTACAAGACATTCCACTGAGGTGGAGGAAGGTATGAGGCATTAATTTCTTTCCACTGACCTTGGCAATACTGACTGCTAAACACTAGCAAATCAATCTATCGCATCAATCCTGGATTTGGCAGAATATTGAGCCACTTCCACAGTCTTAATAAGCCTTGTGGATGGCTGCTAACCAGTGGTTTCACAAGAATTCAGCCAAGATGCCTACAATGAGTGGGTTTATAAACAACTCTTCCCTTAGGCTGCCTGACACCTGAGCTATGTATATAAAAATCCCAGTTTTCACGCAAGGACTCTCAATTGTGTTTTCTGTTTGCCCAGTAGCCCCCAGGCTCCTTGTCACCAATTAAGTGAAAGAAACCAATGAGTGCAATATAACTATTTGTTCATCTGAATTTCTAAAATGCACCACTCAGCCTGTGGGCTGTTAGTATCAGTACAGCAGTATCAGGAGCAGTCTTTACTCATGCCATGGCAGAAGAATGATTAGAAAAGTCTCCATTGTGGACTGTACTCTTCTCATTGCTTCTCAGAAAGAATATTACTGTGCCCTATTAGTATCCCCTCTGATAGAAGTTGAGATTAAGTGTGAAACCTTTGATTCAGTAACATACTTAAGCAGCTGACCAGCAGCCATGCTGCAGTCAACCTGATGACCTCCCTGGGTTTTAAAGTGTGTCTCATGCTTAAGGACTTTCCTGAATCAGACTTAGGACAAAGCGATTCTGAATCTGGAAGTGGCTGGATGCAGCCTCTTGGTATTAAAATAAAACTTCTTTAAAAGGGCTTGATTTTTACCCTGAGTTTGGCCCAGTGAAAACCAGACAATCAACCATCCACTTCAGTTATGGCCTTATGACTTAAGGAACACAAGCTTATTTGAGGCTGAGAAAATATCACTGTGTAAAGTACAACACATTATTAATAACATATAAAAATGTAATTAAGCTTAGATATTATATCTTAAATGAACAGAAGCCAGAAGATTCAGAATCAGAACAGGACTGATGCCTGAGGTTTAAAAGTACCCTGGCAGAACAGCAGGTCTCCAGCGACATACAGGAAGACCTGACTTGAATAACTGGCTTTACTTGTCTTTTCCCAATTTTATGTAATTTTGTATGTGCATCCCTTTAAATTAAAAATTCTTTAAGGAAAGCTGCTCATTTTACTCGGACCTATTTCAGGTATACACCTCCATTTCCTGAGACACTTCACATAATGCCACCTGATTAAAACTAATTACTCAAAAGCAGAATGTTATCCCTGACTTAAGGAAGGACTCCTACAGCCTCCCTTTGTGCAGCAGACTCTCTTACTGCTGGCTCACAGGCAGCACAAGTGAGGAGGGCTGTTTCATAATGCCTGTCTTCTCACTGATGATCCAGCTTATTTCCCTAGATTTTTTTTTTTTTCCCCTTCATAGATGTTCCCAGACCTTCTACTTTCACCAGAGGTAGATTCGTACAACTGAAAAGGAAGCCGGCCATGCACTAACCAATCCAGGAGTGCTCTAAGTACAGCTACAGGCATCCAGCTAGAGTATGGCCACTCCGTGATCTTCTCTCTCCTCTAGCTTCAGGCAGACATGCTGACTTTAACAATAGCAAATTATTCACATTGATCTCTTTCTGGTCCTGCTGCAGTATTAGGTTATATTTTCCTGTTCATTCTGAACCACTCCAGTTTTCTTGAAATGACCCCGTGAGTAATCTCAGGGATACATTTCCACCTTCCTGAGACACAGAGGGTTCAGTATTGCTTTTAATTTCAGCTCCAGTGTCCCAAGATTGAGTTAGTCAAAGGCTGCGAGATGAAACATGATCAATTTTGCCTTGGAGAAGAAGTCAGCATTCCTGT